>JAAWXA010000036.1:717106-946658 GCA_038090715.1 Florisuga fusca
GGGGGAAGGGGCGGGGCGGGAGAGGCGCGCTGCCATTGGCCTACCCGCCGTCACGTGGCCTGCCGGCCCTGAGCGGGCGGGCTGCGCGCGCTGGTGTCGCTCCTCTCCTCAGGCGCCGCGGGTCCGGGGGATGGGAGGGAGAGGGATGCGGCCTCTCAGGGATCCTCGTCAGGGATCCTCAGCAGGAGATCCTGGTGGTGGCTTATGCCTCACCCTTTGCCAGGAGCGGGCTCAGGCTCTCTGCCAGCCCCGCACGCTGGTTGCGGTGGGGTTTGCGGCGCCCTGTGTACGGCTTTGGAACCGAACCACTGCGCCCTGAGGGGACCCCCAGCTGTGGTGTCCATCGGGCGGAACTGGCAGTGGAGCCTTCTGCCTGCATTTTGAGGGGGAAAGTCCCTTTAGCTGTTCTGTCCTCCAAAGAGTAAGAGGGAGATTCACAGATACTAAACACGTTTAAAAATCGCACTGTGCATATATACCTCTCTCATACCTCACTCCACTTCACTGGCTTGAGGAGTGTTTCTTTGCCACTTTGCAGATTCTCCTTGAATAGATGATGAAGTGAGCTCCTGAAGTTTCTTATTAAGGCTCGTTTAGGGACGCAAGAGGCTATTTTAAATTGCAGCTTCTAAGGAAAAAAACCATCTGGCAGACAGATGTGCTGCTGCAGAGCTGTTCAGTGCCCAGGTACAATAGCAGTTTTAGACAAGCTTTCAAATAGGGCCTCTAGGCACTACCATAATGTAAATGTTTATTACTAGTACTACTAATAAATGTGAACCAGAATTGCTCTGCTCTCACAGAGAGGCAGTCTTTTCCTTCATACTATAGACTTATTTGTTGTTTTACTCCTTCAATAGTTCAGAGTGGTTCAATGTGGCAGTGGCATTGCACCATTCACATAGAATTTTAAACTCCAGAAACCCTTTTGTTTTCATCCTAGTGGGACAAAGACAATGAAAAAATGGTCGTTGCACCTAGGACTGGATTTGATTCTGCTGTGGCAGACTAGAGGTGTATTTCCTATTTCTGAAGATCTACATGGGATTCAGGACTAAAATCACAGTGAAGTGGAACAACTCATAGGCAATCCTTCCTGCAGGTGTATTGTTTTCCACATTTCAGACTTACTAACTTCCAGAAAAAGTGCACAAAGTGTGACCTACAGAGAAAAAAATCAGGTAAAACTCTCTTATTATCTGGTACATAGTAGCTGGCACTAGCATATGTATTATAAAGGGTCCTATTCTGGACAGCAGCACAGAAGAGGAGAAAAAACAAAAAGAGGTAACTGAAACTGTGTAAAACTGGCTGACAAGAAAACAATTAGGATTAATTTGTAGATGAAGTGTCAGGGTCTTTGTGTGTTTATATTAGCCACTGAAGAGTAAGGAGAGCACAGCTGTCTAAGGCTGCAATTTTGTGATTTATCCACATGGTTTAGGGTTTTAAGTCGCTTTAGAAAATGAGAATTAAGCTGCCAAACTTCTTAGAGTGATATTTTCAATGGCATCTGAGTCAATTACATTTGTTGTTACAAGCATCTCCATTAGGTATATGGGTGAAGTTGTGTTAGGTACTGATGGGTTGTTCCTGGAGAGTACACACGTACAAATCAGCAAGGCCATTTTGTTTTACTTACTTAAAGCTGTTACACTACAGCAGAAAGAAAACTCCTGCAGTAAGTGAACGACTTCCAGACTATACTGGTAATGCTCTGTAAGTATTGCATTTATTAGATGGCTGTTTTTTCCACTGTAATGCTTTGGTAGCAAGCAAAAATTATCATTTACAGATGACAAGTCCTCTAGCTTCCTTCAAAAGCCAACAGCAATTGCTGGCTATCAATAATATTTCAATAAAACTGCTCTTCACTCTAGAAATGTCTGTGAGAACTCAGACTTTGAGACACATTCATTTCTGTATCATGGCAAGTGATGCTTGTTGTCTGTGTTGCAGATACGAGGGCCTCAGCTCCAAGTAAGAGGCCCCCAGGTTTTACTGGAAGCAGCAGTAAAATGTAGTGCCAGTCACCTCTCAGATAATACTTGAACACTTGTGAGTCATTCAGTCTTTTGGAGAACAGTATTTTAAGTTTGCATTATACTTCATTTAGTGTGGCACATAAAAAAATTCCTAGGAAAACAGTTCTAAAAATCTTTCTTAAGATTTTGTGGCTCAGTACTGGTGCTTTTTTATTTTTTAATGTATTGCAACAATATTTCCAAACTTTGAAAAACATACCCTAGAGCACTCAAATCAAGTTGTGTGTTAAAATAATGCATTGGTTAAAAGTACAACCACATGGCAAGATTAGCTGTGAGGATGAATGCTCTGCCTGTTAGTTGTGCTGTGCAGAACATTTATTGTGTGTGCAGAAACAGCTTTCTAGTGGGTGCAGGCAGAGACCTGCATTACACACTCCATTTATTTGTACTGGTTCAGTTTGGGCAGGGCATAGAATACAAGAATTGAGAAGAAGAAACCTCTGTATTTTGTACACTGAAGGCTGTTATTAAAAATTTAGGGGAAAATCAGTATTGTTTTAAACTCCAACCTTGTTGCTTAAGAAGCCCAAGGAAGAGATATCTGTATGAGGTTCAAATCCTAGTTGATTAACTAACTGATGAAGGTTTGGATGAAGTGTGGCTGTCCTCTGGATAAAGTTTTGATAGAGATGTGAACAAGGACCAAATAGAAATGGGACATTAAGTTGCACTGAGAGAGCTGCTCATGAGTCAGTTTTACTAGAAATTGCTATCAAGGAGAGGTAAGCACTCAGTTCAATCCTTCTCAGAAAACCTATTCTGGAATCAATAGGAAAAGCTCATGCAAAACCTGTTGCTTGGTTCATGCCAACAGATTGTCAAGGACTACAGCTTTGATTTATTTGTGGTCTCAAAGTCCTTCCCAGAGGAGATCAAGATCTTTATTTCCATTTTACAGATGGGGAAACAAAAGCAGAGGAATGTTAAATGACTTTCAGGAGAAGCCCACCTGGCTGACAGCAGGTCTAATGATTAATGAAAATGCCTCCAAGTTTCAGTGCAGGCCAGGGAGGCAGGCAGCTCAGCAGTCAATGTATTTTCCTGACCAGTGGACATGAGCTCAGTGACACCTTGCGTGCCTCAGTTCTCCCTGTGTACTCTCACCAAAGTCAGTAGAGGTTCTCAAGAGGTGAATTTGACTTGCTACATTTCTACAGTGATATATAAACAAAACACAAGGAGCAGCAGTCTATCTCCACGACCCTCCCAAGAAAACACACCAAAGTGCTCTGATTTTTGAGTCACAATACATTAATCCAGAAGTAGGATTTAGTTTTTACGGTTTAAACCTTAAGGTACAGCTGCTCAGAGACGTCATTTTGCCTACTCTGAAGTGGTTGCTCTGATCACATTCTGTGGAGCAACAGTAGCACCTAGTGGCTAAACATGCCAGTCCATTGCCTCCTATCTTCCCTTCAAGGAGCACGGGTTGGAGGGGACACGGTGTGATTGACAGTTTTGACTTGCGAGGCCAGCAGTTAGGATCTCCAAGGATTTGCCATTTTCCTTTCAACCTCCCCCCCCCCACCCCATGTTCTGTTTTCTATTAAAAGTGGTTGATGAAATATGAAACTCTTCCTCCCACCTCCCAACCCCTTTTACTCTTCTGGCTCATGGAGGGGGTTGTTCCAGTCCATCTTGATCCATAGGTGGGTGGGCTGTGAGTCGCCAAGCCTACAGCTCCCAGCTTGGGCCACTCAGGTTTCTGTAAGGAATCCAAGCTTTTTTTGTTTTCCTTTTTTCTCTGAAAAGGATCAAGCAGATCATCTGATGGAGGTTGGTGACCTCAGTGCACTTGATAATGTGGTGTTAACTTGTTTGTGTTAAGGCAGACCAAACCCATCTATTCCAAGAAGGACCATTTCTTTAGATGTGCTGTGCAGCATTGTTTGCTGGATCTACTGGGACTGATAATTAATTAGAGAGGGACCCCCTAGAAAAATAGCCCAGATGTTTATTGTGTTAGCAGGAGAGCCCTTCAGAGGGTCTACTTTCCCCTTCACAGGGGAAAGCTTCAATATTTCCATGGAAAAAAAACATTAGGCAAAACTATTTGTGCTAAAGACCAGATCGTTTGCATTTGTAAATAGAGATTCAGCTATAATATAATTACAGTACTGGGACATTATGGTCTCATTATATTAATGCTGTCTAATTTTAGGCTTCTGGTTTAGGTATTCTGAAAATTACCCTTTGCAAGTATCTGTTCAGGAGAGTCTTCACTGCCTGTAGACAAACCTGGACTCTTAACTTGCTGTGGGTGCATGCTCTTTTACATATGACAAACTTGTATCACTAAGAGAGGTAGTATTGCCTCCATCTGTATCCCCAGCTCCATCTACTTTCCTCCCAGCCCTGTGTAGATGAAACTGATTCAGTTGAAAACTACTCTGATTCTTGTAGGGGGAAAAAAAATCAGCTCCCAGAACCTGTTCACTGCATAAATGCACAAAAACTTGGTGCTAACAGAAAGAAAGTAATAAGGACAACTGGGGACATGGCTGAGTGGGACAAGGATGGGACCATTTCTTTCAGCTGCTGTGCAGACATACACTGAATTAAAGCATGCATGTAGTCATGCCATTAGCCAGGCCTCTTAAATATGGTGTTCTCAGTGCTGTTTTGTGAGAGCAGACAAAGAGAAATACAGCTTGATGGTGAAAAATGAGAAATCCTGTGCTGGGATGTGTTGGGCACCCTTTGTTCTTTGAAGAGAGCATGGCAGCCTCGTGGGGCTGGGCAGAAAACCTTTCTGTTCAATAAAACTTGTTTCATAGGTGATACACTAGAAGGTAGTGAAACAAGACAACCACAGGATAATTGCTGTTTGTGATTCCCTAGGGCTCAGGGAACATTTTCTATTAGACCTGAATGTGTTTTGTTTTGAATATAAAATTTCAAAGTATGTTTTGTTTCTTACTGACAGCTGTGCTGTCTGCCACCCCTCTTGGTCTGGAAGGAGATTGCATTTATTAACTTTGCCTGATCTATTTATTCACTCAGGGCCTCAATGACTTCATAGAATGCAAGTGAAACAGCATGTATTGTCTTTACAGGGACTGCCATGTGGTCCTGTAGGAAAAGAGATCCTACTGACAGGAAGATTTTGTTGTCTTTCATTTTCATACTCTGATTTGACTTATGTTACCTCGGAGTTCATGGCCAAACCCAGGAGATTCTTAACTGGGGTCCTTCCAGGCATTATGTTTCTTCTAACATCCTGGGCCAAATCAGCTGTCTTTTCAGATGTCTCACATTCATTTTCATTTAAGGCTCAATTACCTCTTGGCAGTATGCCATTAAAGACAACAGATTTATACCAGTAATTAGTATGTTTTGAGGAGTCTGGAACAAAATCTCAAATCCTTGCTGCTTTGCTTAGGTACTTGATATGATGAATGCTTGCCTCTACTCCCTCAACTTAAAAATCTGTAGCTTTAATAATTTTGCTTCAATCCCTCTTGAAACACAGGAAAAATAGTACATTAGTTTCCAGTGCTTGCTGCACTTGCAAACTCCTTGTCTGAAAGATCCTTCTTTAAATCTTACAGCTATAAACAAAGGTTTGTGTGAGATTGGTACTTTGATTGAATGTGGCCTGCCTGGCTGCAACTGAAGATCCTTGCATTTCTGCAGGGAGGGGTAGAGTGAGAAGCAACATGTTGTCCTAAGTATTTTAAACACCAGGAGGAATGTCTCGGAAATATAAAAAGTGAGGTAGGCTGAGCACTAGAAAGTTCATATTTAGTACAGATTGATGATTATGTGCTATTAAGTGGATCATTATTTTATTGTCCTTCAGTAATTTGAAAACTTAAATCTACTTTGGGCTTGGCTAGTGGTATTGTCTTGAGCTGGGCTGTAAAAACACTATGCTTCACCTAAGCACAGATTGTTATAGTTTTCATCTTAATTAGCAAGCTCCAGATTTAGATTGATTAATACAATCACTCTCTTTCTTTTGCCATAGAAGTTCAGCAGTATAATCTGTCATTTGTGAGAACATAAAGAATTGGACTGGAAGCATTCCAAACTATTTACTGTAAGTGTTCAAAGATTTAATGGAGTCCTCAGTCATAAAATCTTTAATTTGAACTAGACCTTTATATTCACCATTCTTAAATTTACTATTTTTACTCCCAGGGGATTTCTTGTTATCCAAGTATTTATGGAGGCCCTTTATTTCCCTCTGTGTGCATTTTTTAATTCAAATCAATTGTAAATGTCAGTGGTTGATTGCACTTAACCTCCTTACGTTTGTATTTCTTATTTAGTTGCATTGCATTTTAAGGTTTAAGGCTATAGATTTACTGCCCTTAAAGCACACCATATTTTAATGAAGCTGTTATCTTCTGCAAATGTATACAGAACAATGGAGATTGATTATACAGGACCTTTTGAAGAAACTGTATCTCAAAGCCATTTGAAATAAATAAACATATAGGAGAGTTTCAGTTAATGTAGTTCCTTACCTAACACAATTTCAAAACTAAGGAAATGAATGGCTGGGTTATCAAACTGTTTGCTTTCCTCTTCCCCAGCCAGAGGCTGCTCCTCTGTAGGTCACTGGCCATAACTGCCATGTACCAGGGCAGATGTTACAAGCTGTGGTTATTCTCAGAGATGCTACAGAATTGCAGCATTGCTTTTTCCAGAGTCCACTCACCCCCTTTGTAAGCTGGCCAGACTCCCTCTCTACCCAACCTTCAGTTCAGGTCTGTAAATCTATTGTCAGCCAGTTCAGGGAAGGCTCAGAACATGAAAAATAATTATCCAGTTTTCTTGAAACATCTAAAAAAAGGTAAGTATTACCTAGAGATCATGTACAGAAAATCTGAGACAAATCTACTGTGCTCTGCTAGAAAGCCAGCCAGCTGAACACCTGTTTTTAATGCAAAGAAGTGCATCACCCTGCAGTTGGGGCACTGCACTGGTTTTTTTACAACAATCTTAGAGTTAAATCCTCAAGATGTGAATTGAGCCAAAAAAATGTTTTGCTGTGAGCCACTTCTTTCCAAGCACACAGTGAGGCTGATAGTCTTGTTCTACAATTCCATCACATCTCCTTAATCTGGTCAAAAGCTTTTATTCCTTTTTTTGGGCAACAAACAGTTTAAATATTTCATAGTGCCTTGCAGACTTTATCATTTAATTTCTGCCAAAAAAGAACAATTTATCTCTGTCTTTAGATTATGTCTTACCTTGCTTCTTTTATTTTTTCCTTCCCTTCTTTATTTTTAGTATTTATACTATGTAATTTTTATTCAATTTCTGCTATCCTTACAATAGCTATGGTATATAGCAAAGCACTAAACCTTGTGCTATAAAAGGAGGCATTGAGAGGTTGCCTGATGGCTCTGCTAGGTCAGGGAGTTCAGCCAGATTCCTTGTGTGTGTAGACTGACAGCCCTCCTATCCTTCCTGCCTGAGACCCAGTGGCTGAGAGGTTGTAAACCAATGCAGTCCCAGAGGATTATTTGGGGATTGGATTTGCATCTGAAGAGAGATTTGTCTCCCTTAGGGAGAACAGGAAACAGAGATAAAGAGCAGTTCTTGTGGTGAGTCCTATGCCCTGTGCAAGGAGCTGGACGTTTGTAAAGTACAATTTAGTAGTTCTGGTTTGAGTCATAGAAATGGAAGTGTGGAGGGGAGGGAAATTGCATACAACCAGTTCAAGAAGGTGCTCAGACTATGCTTGTTTGACAAAACCACCCAGAGGCCCTGGAACAGGGGTGGATTTTGGTACCATGCCCATTAGTTATGGTATCTGTTGGTGACAGTAGAATATACTGTGCACACCTAAGCTAGCATTAGTGTAAATCTGCATAGCCAAGAAATACTTGGATCCAATTGCCTTGCAGTGGCTTTAGCCTTTAGTGCCTACAATGATTCTTTCATGTTTAGGCCCTTAACTGCCTTTTTTTGCTTCTGGGGAGGAATCTGTAAGGTTCTAGAGAGGGGATTAGGTAGAGAAGCAGCTAATGAGCAAGACAGTGCCACTGAACAGTGTTGAGGTTTGCTTATGTGATTGTTCCCCTTAGAATGAACAGAGCAAAATGTTCCTGAAGGTAAACTGATAAATCTGGAGAATATTCTCTTTAAATTATCCCCAGAGCTCTCAGCCTAACACACAGCTGTAGAAAAAAGACCCCAACAACTGAACAGGATGTTGGGTTGCATTACAGTAAGAACAGAGTATATACTAAAAAGGTGTTATTGTTATTACATAAAACACTGGTGAGTCCTCGTTCAGAGTTCTCTTTTCAGTACTGCTCACTACCTAAGAAGGATATGATTAAAGGGATAAAGCAGGGAAAATGAGAATAATACTGTGCCTTTCAGCTCTGAGTTATAAGGCAAGTCTGAAGAGCTTTGGTATTATCTTGTTTAAAAAGAGATCTTGCTGTGATTCAGTCAATGATTGTAAAATAATGAAGGGGATTAATCACATCGAAGTGGACAAAGTCTATGAAAACAAGGAGATTTAATTTGAAAAATAGGTTCTTGGGAAAAGAATGAAGATAGAGAAGGGAGAGGCTCATGTGAATGCTTCAAGAAATTTGTAATGTCAGTTGTCAGTATGGTCCTGTGAATCTAGATGTGAAGTTCTGAGAACAAGGTGGAGATGGAATGGTAAGGAAAATATGGGTATGACAGTTGGATTGTGGCTGACTCCCTGACAGTAGCACAGATAGTGAAGGCCATGCTGGAGCAGGCTCTGAGCAATACCTGCATCAAGCAGGAAACAGTCCTGCAGCCTGGGTGGTGAGGTCCAGCACAGACAAAGCTGGTGGAGGAAGGCACTGACTGGCAAGAAGTTACCAGTGTGAAGACAGATGGCTGACAGATAAGGAGTTTGGGGAGCAAGGTAGAAGAGAGAAGAGGGAGAAAACATAGGGCTGCTATTAGTTGACCTTAACTTCAGGCACCTGAGGTGAAAATACTGGAGGTAATTTCAGATCTTAGCTGGGCAGAATCATGCTGTGATGGTGCTTCCTGGACAATGGCTGCAGTGCAGTCATTTTCAGTTTTCAGCCCCCAGAATTTTGAAGAACCTTAGCCAACTTCTAGGGGGCCTGTGAGAACCAGCAGACTATTGTGGTTAGTCCTCATTGTCATGGCCCAAAAGGAAAGTTCCTAGGAGATTTGAAAAAAAACACTAGAAGCTGGAAAAATGTAGATGGGACAGATTTGCTGCATGGAGGAAAGGGGACTCCTGTCTCCCCACTTGCATCCCTTCAAATTCTTCTGTTCCCTGGCTCCACAGAACAGGTGGCACAACTTCTGGAATGTGCAGGAGCTGGGAAGAGGATGCTTATTTCTATAAATCCTTTCTTATCTATTTTGTGTGCTTATCTATTTTTTAGGAAGGGGGTGAGCCCACTCCCCTTTATGTGACTTGCACAATACAGAAAGGGACCTCAGACTCCCATTCCTGTTGGGGATGCTCAAGTCAGGCAGCCTGGGGAAATTTCGAGAAGCAGGAGGATTTCAGGGCCAGAGTGAAAAACTGAGACATTCTTTGGCCATGCAAGTCTGTGCTTCTCTGGGATTCAGAGAAAGTCCATGAGTCAGGATGGATTTTCAGATCAGCTAGGCACTCAGATACCACTGGATCTGGGTCTCCTACAGTCAGGGACTACCAGCCTGATGTCTGGCAGCTCCTTCCACTGCATGTTATAAAGTACCTCATTTTATTGTAGAAGTTCAAGCCCATCTGTGGTTTGCAAAGTTTATAAGTTCAATGTTTATGTCCCATACAGCATCAAGCAAGCAGGCAGCCCTCAGTGACTGAATAATGTTTAATGAACAGTTAATGAACAGGAACATAGTTTGAGGATACAGACATGGTGACAGACCTCCCAGTGTTTTCCTTAGTGATCTCAGTGATGGAAGAGGGAGCATGCTTATTAAATCTGTAGATGAGGCAAAGCTGGAACTGTATGCAAGAACACTGGAAGGCAGGATTAAAATTTCAAGTGATCTTGACAAATTGGTGATATGATCTAAATAAAATAAGATGAAACTCATGAAGGACAACTTCAGGGCACTATGCTTTGGCAGGGATAATTTTATAGCAAATACAGGATGGGGGGAAGTCAGGCTCACAGTTCTGCAGAAAAGGTAGAAAAATCCCAAATTAAACATTAGCAGAAATGTCAAAAAGGCAAATCCTCAGCAGGGCAGAGGTATTGCACAGAAGTATAGGTTGTGGGTACCATACTATGTAGACCAGCTGGGAAGTTCAAAAGAGAATACCAAAAAGGATTAGATGTAATGTATGACCTAAAGGGAAAGTCTGAAGAACGTGGAATTGTTTTGCTTCTAGAAGGCAAGGAGAAGTGTTAAAATGTTTTCAAAAGTACCCTGTGGAATTAAAGCCTGTTAAAAAGAGTAGTTTTCTACATCCACAATGGAGAAAATCAGACATTAAGAGCTTAAATTGCAATGAAGGAGACTGAGTTTGGATGTTAAGAAAAATTATTAGTATAGAGCACAAAGCATTGAAATACTTCTTCAGAAGAGAATGGGCAGTGTCTGTCTTGAGATATTTCAGAACAAGGCAGAAAAATTTGTGCCAACGACAAATCTATGTATAATAGATCCTGCCTTCTAGCAGGGAGAAGGATTAGATAACTCTTGCAGTCTTTGCTGGCTACTTCTGGATGTGTTTCTACTCTGGCAGGTCTGAGTGCAATGGACCTGGTGCTGTTAGTCCCTTGGTTTCATCACAGCTGTGTGATCCCTGCCTCACTGCATTCTTGATGAGCCTGATGGACCACAGGTGTGGCCACAAGCTCTCTGAACTTCTGCAGGTCAAGGCTCAAGTGCATGTCCAGTAGAATTTTTACTTGATATCAAAGGCAACATAAATTATTTTTCCTAGGACACAATAATCCTCAGAGTATGTGCAGTTCCACTGGATGTAGTCATTGTCTCACTGATGTCTTGAGTCATCACATTTTCCATCTGCTATATTATACTTTGATCTGAGTTATTTTATCCAGTAAATTCCTTTATAGTACCCACACAATTTTGCTTCACTCAGGCAAAATTCTCATGTAAGGTCAATGAATTTTGCCAAAGTATTGACTTCTGAATAATTTTGTGTGCTTCATACAATATCATTGTCTATCATGTTTGTAGTATGCTAAACTGCTTATGTAAACCTGATGTTATTTTAGTTCTCTTCCATTTTGAGCTCAGCTGTGACTGATTTATTCCAGGCCAAATTCAAGAAATTTTCACACACTAGCTACCACCTACCTTAAAAAAAACCCCACCACAGTCCCCTTGTATTTTCAGTTTGTTTCCAAACTCCCCAGTAATAGATATGTTACAATAACCTTAATAATCTTAGTAATTTAATTTGTAATAGAGATCTTGAACACTTAGTGTTACTAATCTCTTAACCATCTCTTCTAGCTTTCCAAGGTTCTTTGACTGCTTTGTTATGCCCCAATGAAATAACCTTGGCATTTTTGGAAGCAAGAAGAGGTTTATCCAAACTGGTTTTGGTTTTAGATGATCTTATCAATGACTTCATTCTAACTTCAAAAGAACACTTCATAATTCTTATTAAAAGCTCCACAAGGTTTTATCAACTAGAACAAAGCTTCGTTTCCTTTGGTTTCTTCTTCATATCTACATGATAAGTGGACTCACTAAATCTAAGGGATGAAGCTTTCAAGCTTTGTTTGCCATGATTTTAACAACATTGTGACTCCTTCTTTCAGCTAACTACTGACTTCATAATGCTGCAAGTGTTCCTGAACATTTGAAATGGTGTTGCCAATTTGTAGCTGGACTCTGCTTACAGAGCCACCTTGCAAACTGAACAAAAATCTGATTAAACTTTGAATATTCCTTTATTGTCCATATTTCCCCACAATTCATTAACTGGCTGGTTTGCATATGGTGTGTATAATTAAAGAAAGTATAGATGTTTTCACAGAACAGTTTCTGATGTCTCATATCCCAGGTATGCCAAATGGACTATGAAGCTAAAAAACTCTCCAGACCATGTGAAACCCCCTCTGCCCACACATTTCCAGTGGATTAATCTTTTGACTGCCTGGAAGGTGAGCAGTGTGTGAGAGGAAGGCCCTTCAGGGATTTGCTTTTTCATGATAGTGAAGTCAAGAGGGGAGATAAATTGAAAACCTGGCCTTTGCCTCTTTGCTATTTCCCCCTGTGCTTCCATGCATTGTGGCTTTCCATTATACACTCTGCCTCTTTCATCTTGAATTGAGTGGTGAAATACATCCAAATAATTTATGTAGCCCTGATTGCCTGAGCATATCTTTAATTAACATGCTTATGCACAGGCATAAAAAGTGTTGCGTTATGTTTTGAAATATAGTATGTCTGCTTTATAAGAATAGAAGTGTTCAGGTTTCAAGTGTTTTCTTCTCAAAGCTAGTCCCTTTGATAAATTGAATGAATTATGTTTTTGTTGGCTGTCTTTGTTACCTCCATCACAGTGTTTCCAATTTATCAACATAGTTTTGTGAAATTGTTAGAATATGTTGCACTCGTAAGCACCACGGGGAGAAAAAATATTCATTTGTTACTGCTCTTGTGTTTGATTATATTATGCATATCCAAAGGACTAAAATGAAATGTCATCTTTAATTCTCCCTTTACAGTAGACAATATCACCCCTTCTTCTCCCTTTCCAAAACCAGCTTGGAAGCCAATTCTTCATTTTCATTTTAAATCAGCCATACAGAGTAGAACCAAGTGTGCATTAGGGACAGGGCAGAAGTAATGGGAGCTTGGAGATCTGTGTTGTTTCTGACTCTGCTTTTAGCTCTTTGCAGGCTCGAGCAAAGCCATTTGACCTCTGGTCTCCAGTTTCTTGGTTCATAAAATAGGAAGAGTGTTAGCTTCCTACAGATGTCTCTAATAATTTGCCAGAATCATGTCTTGTCTAATCACCTGTGTTTAGTGTCTCCTAGGGTCTTGCAAAGTCAGTGGAAGGTGAAGCTGCAAATTTTGCATGCAACTGAACATAAAATGCTCTTGGACAGTTAAGACTTGAACACTGAAGAGCTTCCAAAGGGGCTAACCTAAGCCAGAAGAATGGGTCAGAAAGCCACTGGTGCTGCTTGGTGCTGTTAAAAACTGATAAATGATCTATCCCAGCCTGTAAGGAGAGGGAACTTCGTGTGCATGGGATGGGAGGCTGAACTAGGCCCTGAGCACACAGCCTGGAGCTAATGGAGGCCCAGCTGCACCCAATTTGGCTGTGCACACACAGCTGAGGGTGATCATTCAGCCCCAGAGAAGCTCCTGGCTATTTTTTCAGCAGAAGGATGAGTTTGGGGCACTTTGGAGAGGTGAGACCAGAGACTAAGCTTCTTTTTCTGTTATACTCAGGCTGAGCAGAGCTTTCTTGAGGGCTGGCTGAGTGATATGAGTGGTCAAACACCCTTGGGTGAGTTGCTGGGGGCTGTGTGGGTTTTTTGGGGGTGGGGAATGGGAAGGGGAAAAATTCTCTTTGTTGAGGGTGAGAGGAAAGTGAAGTGAAGGGTGGTCAGGCTGACCTGAGCTGGGGACAGAGTACCCTGTTACATCCCAGCTCTAGGCACTGAGGGCTTTCTTTTTTTAAAGTGAAAAGTAGTAGCTTCTGAGGGGGCTTGGTGGCTCAGTGCTGCTGCACCGGGTGTTTTGAGCTCTCTTTGAGCTCAGATAGTGTTGATCCATTGTCTGCGCCAGCCCTGGGACTGGGACACCCTAAGGGCAACACTGAGGCAACCCCAGGGAAGCTATGCTGAGCTGTGGTAGAGGCTGCACCCCGGCCTCCTTGTGTGATTTGCTCCAGTGATTAATGTCAGCGGCTGTTCAAAAACCTGGTGTCTCATTTGCAGTCTAAACTTGTCTGGTTACAGGCTCCAGCCAGGGGCTATTTATCTCTGTGTGCAGGCTCTGGAAGTGGGCACTGTGGGGCAAAGGGTAGGTGCTCACCCGCGGGTGGGGGATGAACCCAGCCGTTCTCCTAGCATCTTGTAGGAATTGTTTTTCAACGATCTTCCCTGAGGAGAAGAGGTCTCTGCCCTTGTGGAGCCTCACGGAGAAGCCCCAGGCTCCAAGGACACCCCAACAAGATCTGCTTTTGGTGGTAAATCAGGGCTGCGTTTGGGTGGCTGTACAAACAGCAAAGGTGCAGAGAGGGTACTGTGAGCTTGCAGGGTCTGGGGGTAAGAGCTTAGGAATACGGTTGTATTGTCTTAAAAAATCCCTTCTGTTGTGGTTGGTTCAGTTGCTTCTCCAGTCAGTGAGCTGCAATGGCCCAGGTCCCTCTGGAACAGGGAAGGATGGGGGTTGTACAAGGGCTTTAAACTCAAATTCAGCTGCCGCGGAGAGAGGGAGCCTTGCTGCTGGCTTCCTTCTCAGGGTACTGCCTTTGCAAAACACCCACATCCTCCCACGGCTGCAAAAACATTCCTCCTGTCTGAGTCTGACTGTGCAATTCTCCAAGCCCTGGGCCATCCTGGGTGCTCAAGGGTGATGCCGAGGCGACCAGGATGTGCATCCTGAAGCGGGCATTACTGGTTACTTTGTGAATGAAGAATCTTACAAATTCTTTCTTTCCTGTTTTATCTGTGTAACTTCTCTAGTGGCAACATGGCAGCAGTTTTTGGGTGCTCGGGGTGTGCTGTTGCATTGCAGTGAGTTCCCCTCGAACTGGCTCTCATTTATCAGGCAGACACCCGTGGTCTGTGCCAGCGATGTGTCTATGGGGGGCTTAGGCTCCACGCGTGTGCTCCCTGCCTGTGCCCAGAGCTGCCTTCTGACAGGATAGCTGGAGCCTGAGCATGGGCTGCCCGCCTGCTGATGCTGCCCGGGCGGCTTTCTTGCCCGTACGGGGCCGCCGCCCACTTTCACCGACGGGGAGCCCCTTCTCAGCAGGGTCTGCTGCGAGGCCTGGCAAGGGTTAACGCCGAAACCCCACGCCCCCTTTGACGGAGTCGGGCCAACCTCGCCAAATTTGAAAAGGCATCCGGGGCTGAGTGTGCGCCCTGGGCGCAAAGAGCCGCGCTGGCCCCGGACCCCCTGCGCGGAGAGCAGCCGCCGGGGCTCGGCTTGCCGAGAGGACGGGGCTTCCCTTTTTGGGAGCCGGAGCAGCGGTCCCCGTGTCCCGGGCACCCCTGCCCCGTAGTCCCCGGTCCCGAGGGCACCTCCGCGCCGTGGGATCCCGCCGTGACCCCGGCCGGGGGAGGCACGGTGGGGCCCCGCGCCTGCCGCGCCGTGTATAGAGGCAAAGAGGGGGCGGGAGGAAAACCCTGTTCTTGCAAAAATGCGGTTCGCTCTTTTCTTGTCCTGGTGCTGCTGCCTGCATGGATGTGCGCTAGGGACTGGCTTCCTCTATCAATTCCCAGCATCAACCCTGCAGCACAACTATCCAGAACAGAGCTCGGGCTCTCCGGGCAGCGGCTTCGCCAG
Source organism: Florisuga fusca (assembly GCA_038090715.1). Taxonomy (NCBI): domain Eukaryota; kingdom Metazoa; phylum Chordata; class Aves; order Apodiformes; family Trochilidae; genus Florisuga; species Florisuga fusca. Next base: position 732,604 of record JAAWXA010000036.1, read on the forward strand.
TCGCCGGTGAGTAAGACCGAGTCCGCCTCCCCGGCGATGAGGATGGGCTCCGCCGGTGGCACCCGGGGGAGCGACGGGCACGGCACAACCGCGGGCAGCGATCCCAGCGGGGGTCTCCGCGCTGCTGCCCCTCGGGGAGCCGGGCACGCCGCACCATCATTAATGGGGCGGGGGAGGCTCCCTACCTGCCCGCAGCAGTGTCCCTCTCTGGGCTAGGGAGGACTTGAGAATCGAGGACCTGAGCTTTGGCAAAAGAAGCCCGCAATCTGCCCCCTTCTTGCGTCCCCCGGCCCGTCAGGGAGGGGAAGGTGGCTTTGCCGGGTCCACGGGGCAGCGTGTCCCCGCGCAGTGCGCAGCCGAGAGCATGAAACCGGGACTCTGGTGATGCCGGCAGAGGGAACTGTTATAGCCCTCGGCTGCGAGGAAAAAGTTGTTCAGCTCAACAAAGGAAAGACTGTAATTACAGTTGTCTGTTCAGGAGTTGCAACTTTCAGAGAGCTGTTTAAACCTCCCACCCTTCTCCTCTCTCCCCCGCCCTAAATAATTTTCTTATAAACTCAATCTAAATCAGTTTTGATTTACTTTATCTTGCTTCTTCAGTAGAGCAAACAATTTAGGCTTATCTCCCTCCCCTCTGTTTTCTCTGGATATTTCTCTAGAGGTGAAACAGCTGTTCTGATGAATGAACCTCACTGTATGAAGCAAGAGAGAGGCTTAACCTTATTTCAGTTCTTGAATTTCACTTTTTTTTTTTCTTTCTCGATTTCTTTCTTTTTTCTTTTTTTTTCTGCCTTAAATGGGGTCTTGGGAATTTAATATTCAGAGCTCGTCCATCCTGTCTCTACCTCTTTCCTCCTCCCCTTGCTAATACCTAATACGCATGAGTTGTGCTGCTGTGGAGGAGGACTGAGGTTAGCACTGCTTTTTTGGGCTAGGAACTGGGAACAGGCACCTACACAGGAGATTTGCATTGCCACACAGTTATAAGAGGGGGTGCTAGCCTTGTGCCTCGTGCTGTTCTCACATATGGTGTGTATTTCATCTCTGAGTGGGGGTGGTTTTGTTTGCTGGCCTGTCAAACAGGCCTAAGTCTGTAGGGGGTGTGATGTTAAACTACAGTAACTGTCAAAGGGCGTGAAATGGCAGAAAATTATAGGAGAGTAATGGGATAAACCTATCCCAGCTGGATCTGTTCCAAGGTACCCCCTTCCCAAAGCGTGAGCCACAATGAGAACCACATGTCATTTGTCTTACATATCTATTAGCCTGCAGATCTTTGTTCAGAGCTACCACACTTACATGGGGGAGGACTGCTCACCAAAGACCTTCCCCAATTCATGCTCTTGCACAATTTTCCCATGCTTCAGTTGTTTGGATAGTTGATGCTTTGTTAGGGGAACGTGTCCCTCTCCAAGTCTATAAAGTGTTGTATAAAACCATTTAAAGCTGGTTTAAACAATGATGTTGGGAAAACTGTAAGGGTTTGTTTTTTGGTTTGTTTGTCCAGTGGAACTTCACCATGTGAGAATATCCCATTCTAGTTCAAAGCAGAATGGGAAATAAAAAATTGAAGGGAGGTGAAAACTCACTGGTGGATGTTTTGAAATAAAAATTCCAGTGCTTAGTCAAATATCACAAGTTGAAGCAATTTTAGTATGTTTTAATTTCTCCTTGAGTGGTGAAGTTTTGTTGTTGGCAAATATCTAACAGATATGCTTTCTGATGGGAAAATGTGTGTGGGAAAACTTTACCCAGCCACAGTGTTGGACCTTTGAGGGGAGTGTCCTGCAGGGTGCAGCTTCAGGTTGGGATAACTGTGCTTTTTTGGATTTAATATCATGCTGGATAAGAATGAGACTTTATGCTCTGAACTCTTAGCACTTATCTATGTGTGTGTGAAGCCTTTTTGGGTGGGACTGAATACACTGGTAAAAACTGTCTACATTATTCAGTTTCACTTTTGCCATCTAAAGAGGATCTTAGTAGCACCTGAATTTTGTGAGACAACAGCAGCTCCACCCTCTCAGAGCTTGCTGAGCTCTGCCTTGAAGAGGCTGCAGAGGACACAGGATGGTGGGTGGGTGGTTACAATTAATGGCACTACATGGCTGTTCTCACTTTCTCTTCTGCAACCTTCCCAGTGAGTACTTTGCCCAGTGTCTTCAGGCACTTTTCCTGGGTACCATCAGCCAAGGATAAGCAGGCCAGAACCCTCCAGATTTTCCTGTGCTGCAGCATAAACTGATGTGATTGACAGCTGACATTTTCTTGATACAAGACACATCATGTTTCTGCAGTTGTCTTTTTCTGTCCTCGGTTAGCAAGTGAAGACGTGGTTCAACTGTTTGGGAATCTGCTATCAATTTTTAAAATTAACTCATCATAAAAAATTGCATTTCTCCAGGGATTAAAAAAAAATAAATGGTTGGAATCTTTTATTTCCCACCTAGAAAATCATTCCAAACTCAATAGCTGATTTAGTCCTTGGTAGCCAGCTTGCAGGCTGTCTCAGAGATGGACTCAGAGGCTGTAAGGGCTGATGAACATTTTTTCTGCCAGAAGACTAAGGTCCTGGGCAGTGTAAAAAGCTTCTGGAGTTTGGAGGGAAATTTGGAGGAAAAAAAATACATACTTCAAAATGTAATTGTTGAGTACTTTTTCTGGTGGAATGCTGCTTGGTTTGTTTCGTTCTCAAAAAGGGAAGTTTTAGCTTCTGGTTGGCTTTAGTTGACAGATCTTGGTTTTTAGACCAAAGACTCTTGCATTCTATCTGTGCATGTGTTTGAATTGGTTTGAATTCTGTAGGGGATGTGCAAGTAATAATGACTGAAATCCAAGCAGCAGTGTTTGGCATTGTGCATGCTGTAGCAGCCTTGCTATTTTGTTTGAAATCCTCATTCAGTGCATGCATTTCTAACTTGCTACTGTGTAAAGGCAACGAGAATGGGAAGTGGGTCTTGCCCAAAGCACAAGAATGGAGGGGCTGCCTGCCAAGGAGAAACTGTTGTCCTCCAGACTTGGACATGAGAAGCTTTGCTAACTGAGTTAAGGGAAGCTTATTCCCATGCTGGAAGTAGCTTGGTTCTCAAATCCTGCATCTGTATTAGTTATCTTTGGAATTGCTGTTTTCTCAACTTCTCATCCTATTTTCCTGTACTTTCAAATCAGTCATGCATCAAGTCCTTATAAACTCAAGTGTGGGAGTTAGAAACGTGTCAGACTAAATGAAGTGCTTGGACTTGAAACCTCTTTGGTTGGTGGAGGCAGCTGAGAGAAAAACCCCTGATGTGGACCAGGAAGCTGTGTGGATTGATCACCCTTTCTTGCTGCTAGCTTTACAGCAGCATCCCAAAGGTCAGCTGGGGGGGATGCATAGTCCACCCATGACAGGTAGACCTTCAAAACACTTGCACCCCAGCCTAAGATGTCTTCCTCTGTATGAACTTTAGAATCATGATGTTGCAAATAATGGGACTGTCCAAGTAGGCGTTCTCATCCACACTGTACTGGTAATTGCAATTGAATTCTTACTTTGGCAACATAGTAATTCCTAGTGCTTGCAGCTAGATCTGTTCTCAAAACAGCTGCCTGCGTTGTGCCTGGTTCTACAGCTTCTGCTTTTCTAGGATGGAATTGCCCCTCCCCAGCCCCCTTTGACAGTGTGTGCATGACTGTGCTGCAATGTAATAACCTCCAGGCTCTTTGGTGAGGTTTTAGCACTTTTAGGTAAATGTAGGTCTCTTTATTGATAAAGATATCTTCTTGATATTAAAGCATGATCTGTAAATCAGTATTCTGATTTATGCCAGTCTATCAAAGTCCATCAGACCACATATCTGGTTGTCAGATATGTCACAGTTGTCTCTTAATTCTCTCTTTACCAGAGAAAGATGGTTTGAACCTGATTTTAGCCCCAGATGCTAAACCTCTTCTGGCTCTTAAGTGAGTGTGGATTATAAAACTGTATGTACTGGAGAAATGTGGTTCTCTTTCCTTTTACTGATAGGATCTTGCTTTCTGAGTCAGTCCCTCCATCACCTAATAGTTGGTTCATTGCCTGAGGTCTCTGGTTTTCTATGGTTTGCTACAGTCTGTGTGAGGATGTCAAGCAAACACACTGGGATTTGTGTTTGCACTGATTTCCCTTTGAAGTGCCCTACCCAGGTAACCAGGAGGTCAGAAGGTCTTAAGCTCATCACCAAACCCATGGACTATCTGGTGTTTGTTTCCTGGACTCTGCAGCCTTATGATCTTTATCTGACTTGTGGGGTTCAGTGCTGTAACTTCACGATGCAATTCAAACAGTGAAGCCAATGGTAGTGTAAAGACCTAACAACACTGGAATGGCTTTGAAATACCAGACATGACCAGAGTTACTGCAGTAAATTGTATTAGTTTAGGAAATCTCCTACTGTCTTGCCTTTCCAACTGCTTGTGTGAATCATTTCCTCTCATGTAGGTTTCATTTACCAGAACGAGGAAGGAAAAGGGAGCAGAGAGGCAAAGCAATGGGTGGCAGTGAACTTGTGCTCCCCTTGGATAAATTAACAACTGTGTCTCTTTCAATAACTCTTGTTTGTTCATTTTCTCAAAGCTGAGCTTGTTACTGTGCTAAAATCCTAGTTGAAACATATCAGATTAGAAACTTCACAACCTTGGCTGGGGGTTGGGGAGTGGTTCTGTGACACTTGGATCATAGAATATTTGTTCATGTCTTTGTGTTATTGAGCTGTACTTTGATAAAGGGGCAAAAATGAAGAATGACTTTAAGGTAATGGCAAAGACTGGAAGCACAGAGTGCTTTGGGTCTGCTAGATTAGAATAATGGACTCATGTTATTTCCTGCATTAGACTGCTAGCATGTCTGGAACCTTTGTTGTTTTGTGAAGCATAGACTGCTTCTCCTGTAGGGTAATACTAAAATTCATCCAACCTCATTTCTGCAATATGCTCAAAGCTCTTGACTCACTTTAATTGGAAAGATGCAGACAGTGCTTAAATTTACTTTCACTGATGCATAATGTTTATTTTGAGGATTCAAGCATAAACCTAGCCTGTGCCAGGTTAGATATCACAAAGACTCTATCAAGGATTATACCTGAAAAGTTAAAAATACAGAATGTTACTAATTGTGTCACTGTCCTGTAATTTTTCAGGTTTTTAATGCAGTTGAATAATACTAAAGGTCTTGATTAGTGTATTTATGCACAATGTGGAGCTCATATGAATGAAAGTCCTTAATACTACTACAGAAAGGTAGAAGTGTGGAACTGTGAAATTTTTCCTTATTGGTTTTGTTCCTTATCTCCTTTTTAGGATGAAATGGTTGTTTGTTGACTTGCAATTTATTGCATGGAATAACATGGGTTTTATGTTTTGGCTGGTTTTGATAAGTTTATTTTTTCCCTCCTTTTGGAAGTGAACAGATGTGCCAGTAAAGAGTGTGCTTGGGTTGTTGCCTGTAATGTTTAGGCCTGGCTATTTGAAAATATTTTAATCATTTTGAGAGGACCAACAAATAGAAAGCTATTTCAAGTTTAAGAGTTCTTTTCAGCTTCCAAAGCAGGAAAATCATAGCTCTGGCAAAGAAAAAACTGTTCAGGAATGCCTTTTTCCCAGAGGCTCACAGAGTGGATGCTACTGAGACAAAAACTGAAAGCAGCTTCACAGTATTTCATGTTTGGGACAGGTCAGTCTCCACATTCATATCTGTGGCTTATTTGGAACAGAGAATATGCCACTTAAAATCATACTAGCTGAAATTAAAACCTCTTTGAAGGTGAGAGGAGAAGGTGTCTCCGAGCCTCTCTTACGCGTGACTCTCTTCTCTGTGGTCTGGTGTGTGTCTCCTGTCTGTCCTGTGAGAGCAGAGTATGGCTGTCTTTATCCAGCCACCTTCCTTTGTGCTGAGTAAACAAACCATCTGTCAAAACTTTACAGCTTACATGAGGTACCACTGCACAGAAAGGCATCTAGTCATGGCCAATCTTGACATCAGGTTGTACAGTCAGATGTCTTCTTAACCAGCTCCAAATTTTTCTGCTCCTAGGAACTGGGTGGAAGTGATATTCCTGGAGTATTTGCACTAGACATAGGCACGTGTTTGCTCAGAACATCTCAGAAATGCCAGTGCAATGATATCATGAGGCAGAGGAATATCCCCCTGGACATGGTAATGTAACCAACTTGAACTAAGTCTGTCGAGTATGTGCACTCTCGAGGGGAGTTGTTTTTTACTTTGCAGATGGACAACACTCTTCATTTCTGTTTTTCACTTCTTAGTGGAATAAAAAGGCCAAGTACATGTGGTTGGAAGAGAGTGCTTCAGGAAGGAAGGGCATTCAATCGTGTTTTATGAAAGATACCTATTGCATGTGAGGACAGTTTTGGGAATGGACCCTGCAAAAGTGAGGGAGTGCTGCAAATGTGATTGCAGGACCTGAGTTATTAAGGTTACTAGTCTTATGTGTGAGCAACTGGAACAGATGCTTCTTACCTGTGTGTGTTGGGTGTTAGAGCTGATGAGGACTAAGAAAAGGCAGCAGTGTAGATGCTGAATATTCTTTTTGCCCCCTTGTGATGACCTTATGAGGTGGAGTTGCTCAGCTAAGGTGCTGCAGAAAAACCCTTTCTGTGCTTGGTTTATTTTGTGCCTGGGGGTCAGTCAACATCTGCTTTTTCCCCACGGGACTTTGCCATTCAAAAGTGTGGTGCTGGGAGCTCTCAGCTTGGTTTGAAATGCTTCTTCTCATGGTGAAAACCTTGGGGCAGATGGGCTGCCAGGGCTGTGGGATGACATAACGTCTCCAGGCTGAGTCTCCCATTGGGCTGGTGCTGCAGTGCTTGGTGGGGTGTGGTAGCCCTGAACGGAAGGGCCTACATTTCTTTTTTTGCTGTGTGCTGCTTAGCCCTTATTAAACTCAGATGTTTCTAACCCCTTCCTCCAGGCTCTCCTTGTTGCTGTAAACACAGCAGAGAGCAGGGAGCTTTTACAAATGCTCATTTGAGGCAGCAATGGGTGACAGCTCTACCAAGAGCTCTCCAGTGTGCCTGTGTGTGAAAGGGGGGTTGACTCGATTTTAAGAGATTCTGCTTGTGCAAGGAAAAGTAGGATTTTCCTTACTAATGCCACTTCTCTTCATACTGCCTCAGGTTGGTTGGCTTCCTGCCTTTCTTCTTGATCAGTTCCCTCTTCTGCTTGCCCACAACTGCTCTGATTTCTGCCACTCTGCTCATTGTGGACTGTCTGTCTCTCATCACTGTATCTTGTGCAGGCTTTGAGTTTTTTGCATTTTCAGGTGGCAGTGAAAGTGATTCCAGCTAAAATAAGGATTCTGTTGCTGTGCTAAGATGACTAAAAAAGATTGTCCTTGAAGAAAACACTGAGATCTAGCTGTCAGCAGCTCAGTATCTCAGCTGTACTTGTTCCAGATTTTCTGTGTCTCTGACAAAGTTACTTTTCAGCTTTCTGTGGAGGGAGAAAGAGAGGAGAGACCACCACGGTAACAGGATCTTAGATGCTTCCTACTTACAAACCACACTTCACACAGTGCAAGCTGCCATACCTCCTGCAGGGGAGCTTAGGAATCCTTGGTATCTCTAAATATAAGCCCTTAAATTTGAGGTGTAACCAGACTATTTATAACTTTCTCACAGTTATCCAAGGACTATATCCTTTTCAAATCTACTTGTAAGTCTCAAATATCTGTTTAATATAGTTCTTTTTTGAGCTGAGAAATTCTTGGCCCAGTGAGGTACAAGAGCTGCTTTGGGCATGGCACCTGACCTGGTAAAAGCTGTGTTCCTGCAAGATCTCTGTAAGCTCATCATTATGACTTGTTCTCATTACATTTCTTCATCTGACTGTAGTTTAAATTGAGCTAAATAACCTGTTGGTAAACTGTCAGGAGCTAAGTGAGATGCTAGGAAGATCATTGCCATTTTGATGACGTATTTAGTCACTGGATGATAAACTTCCTTTTGGAAAGAAGACATTTGAAGATGAGCTACCCTGTTGCAAGGTTCTCAAAATCTGGTCCCTTGGTTTAAACTGCCCTTATTGTTTGTAGCACATGGGAAGTACAGAGAGCTTTTCATATTTGGTCCTCTACATCCCAAAGAAAATACCAATTTAACTAGTGGTCATTGCAGCTTTGAGGTGAAATTTTTATGCTGCTTTTAATGAACTTAAAGCTAAAATGGCAGCTGAGAACTAAGTTGTCAGCTTGTGTCTGTCACTGGCACTAGCAGTACAGGACAGAGAAAATCTGATATGCTTAAGCTTCAGTATTTCAACATGGCAAACCCCACTAACCTAAACACTGAGGGGGGAGCTGCATTCTTTGCTATGCCTAATCTCTGTATTTTGTTAAACATGCATTCCTGCCAGAACTTTATTGGACAGAACAATAGTGACCAGCTGGGCAAGTGACCCTGGCTTTTCTGGTCGGCAGAGGAATTCAGCATCTGAGGAGTTCAGATTCTCATGTGCAGCTTAAAGTGATCTGGATGGAGTTGCTTTTAATTATCAGCTGGCTGATTCATAAGGCTTTGTTTTCCACCCTCTTTCCCAAGAAAAAGACCATTCCTCTGAGTGCTTAGTGTCTATTCCATAAAGCAGCACAAAGTTTGGGATCAGAAACACGAAAGCTCACTCTTTTTTTTTCTCCTGTATAAAATGGGACTGGTAATAGTTCTGTTCATGTAGGAGAAGGCCTGGAGAGTATTTTGTCAGGGTGTGGTTATATCTTAGAGGGGAAAGGTGCAAAATCCAAAGTGTAGTGTATGAATACATGCAGAAGTTTATAACAAGCCTATGAATGATAATACTTGGCATTTGTATAAACTTCCACTCTTACAGAATAGAGGTCAGTGTGCTCCCTGTTTTCTGCCCCTCTGAGCCCAGATGAGTGACATCAGTCTGGGTGTTAGTGTTTGCCTGGTCTTTGGAGTGCAAGTTGAGAGGTGGGAGAGGGAGGTGCTCAGCAGGGCAACCTGGTTTGGACAGCATCAGAGGGTTGTGTGGTGGCACAGGCTGTAGTACTTTCCTTTCCCCCACTGCAATTAAAGGTTTGTGGGAGAATGAATGTGTAACACACCTAGAGAAGCAGCACTGATTGATGGGGTCAGTGCAAAAATGCCTGCAACAAGTGGGTGCTACCAAACAGCACCAGCCTTGAGCAAAGGCAGGTGTGGGCTGTGATGCTAAAAACTTCGTTTCCATGCAGCATCTGATGTGTAGCAGATTGGCTCTGTAGGATGTTGCAGCACTTGGCTTAATGCTGCTGTAAATCAGTGTAACCTGCAGCAAAATAGACAGTCTCCCTGCAGTGTATTTTGGGATACAGCACTGAGCCAAATGGTTTAAACTATCCCACAGTAAAATGCTGCCTCTTGGGCCACTGTTACTGGAAGTCACTAATGTATATCACAAACGATACAAAAATTTTGGATTACAGACTCGTAGGAATTCCTAGGCTGTAGGCCTGTGGATAAGCTTTGAATGAGTTCATGTTGCAAGCAGAAATAAGATCCCGTTTTACCAAGCACCAGAAAAATACTTGAGCCCTGGCAGTGTAATTAAGAGTCGGGTAAAATCCTTTCAAGACCTCTGCAATCAAACCCATTGGAAATTTATTGCAAGGACCACAGCAACATACTCATTTTCTTGGGTAATGTTCTTTGAAGCAATCAAGCTCTCTAATTATGTCTGTCAGGCCCTGCCAAGTGGTTATTGGCTTCTGAACTAGAAGGATTTCAAAGCAGCTTCTACAAATTACTACAGAATAAAGTAAACTTTCAGCAACCAAGTACCTTTTTGAGGAGTTGCTGTGTAACCTTTAGGAAGGTAACGATGAAGCTGTATCTGTCTGCACTGAGTGGGAAGAGAAGGGGGAGGTTGGAATGTGGAAACTAGGGATCATCACAACGCATCTCCTGAGCTGAATGCATCTAGAAATTAGACTGGTTTGGATCACACACTTCAGTTCATGTTCTGGTTGAGCTTGGGAGACACCTTGTGTACCTGTGTCTGGGTTATTGATTTGTATCTGAGAGGCAAAGCTCACTCTGCAGAGCACCTCTGTTAGCTCTGATGTGTCAGGTTATGTGTTTGGTTTGTTGTTCTTTTATTTCTTTTTTGTTAAAAAAAAAAAAAAAAAAAAAAAAAAGAAATCCTACAAAACCCACTATTAGCATTTGCCTGGAACTGCATACTCCCCACGTGGCTCAGGTATTGTCAGTAATAACTGAATAAGTGAGTAGGATCCTACCCTGGACATACCAACTTGTTCCATCACTCGCTGCTTCATGTGCTGAGGTTTAACCAACCTCTTTGTTTTGTCCCTGAGTTTCAACTGCAACTTGTACCACGTTTTTCTGCTGCAAGAATTGCATGCCATGAGTCTCTCACAGCCATTAAATGTGATGTTCAGCACTGATGTGTGTGGTGGATGCTGATGTATGGAGTCCCTGTGTACCTACAAATGGGTCAGGTGAGTGCTGTGTGATGGCAGCTGCTGTCTTTGCTTGCAGGCTGGTTCTGTTTGGCATCAGCCCTCGATTTCTCCAAGCTGCACTGAAAGTTGTAGAGGAAAATCCTCATGTATGTGTGTATGAGGGAGAAAAAGCACAAGCTGTGGTGTGTGAAGGCTGTTTGGCTAAGTGCTGAACATAATAAACTGTAGATTCAGATTGTTGCTGAACAGCCATGTGTCATTCACAGGCTTATTGGTTTGCCCACCATAAGTCAAGCAATATAATACTGTTTTTCCCAAACTACAAGACTGGTAGCAGAAAAAGAGAGTTGTCACCCATCAATGAAATTCAGGTCATAACCACTTGCTTTAATCAAGCTTATCTTCTACTCTCTCTGTCTTTCTTCACCTTCTGAATGTCATGTTTTTGAAGAAATCTCTGTAAATAGGAGGGGAGGAAAAAAAAATGTTGGCTGTCTTTTGTGTCTTTTGTGGTAAATTCAAGGCAAAACCATTAGCTTTTGCAAGTATTAAGTTTCAGAGATGGGATGTGGGTGTATCTCGTGTCAGTTGCTGTTGCTTTGCATGCATAGACTGAGACTCTTCTCAGCAACAACTCTAGAGATTCCATTCTCAGCAAAGCATCGAGGGATTCCTGTGAGGTCTTTGCTTTAGAAGGATGAATCATTTCAGTGCATCACTTTGCACCCAGCCTCACCAAATGTGTGGTTAACATGCTGTTGTGGAGTTTTCCTCAGTGGCCATAGCTAGGTTGCCTTGTCCATCTGCATAGGCAACTAATTTTATATTTAAACTAAAAATCCTCAACAAACCCCCTCCGAATGTAGTCCCCCTCAGAACAGGGCAGGAATTTTTTCTGGCTGAATGTCTTATCTCCTTTGGACCTCCTGCTGTCCCTTCTATCTTGCTCAGTGCTGTTTTTTCCCCCATCCTGTTTCCCACATGTGTACTCGGGAATGTTTCAAGGCAGTGTTATCATTCCTAAGGAATCTACTGTGCGTGCACGAGCTATGGAGGGTGCTTTTTTTTTTTTTTTGGCTGTTATTACTTGGCCAAATCAAACCCATTTTCCACCTGGATACCGAAATGTAGATCTCCTCCCTCAAGACCATCTCCTTTCCAAACACAGGCTTCCAAAGCACCAAGGCACTAAAGCAGTTGCTTAGATTGCTCAAGAATTTTTTAATAATAGGAAAAGGTGTGAGTGTTTCTGGTCATGAGAGAAAGGCTTTCTTTTATTAAGATTTTTTTTTTTTGTTCTTTTCTAATGAGCAAACTGAATTGCAGCAAGATTTAAACGGAAAATACAAATAATTGGTTTTGGCTAGCAATGAGGTATGAAGACTGCTTCCAAAACCAGTGAAAGCTTGGGAATATGTGTTAAAAGCAGAAGAACCTTTTAAATTGAAAACAGGTAGTTAGAGCACTTAGACTGTACAAAGATATCTAGAAACTATAGCAGATATTGAAGTGCAGCAGGCTCTGTGTGATTGAAATGTATACCATCTGCTTAAGAGTGAGTTTAAAACTTGATGAGGCAATACAGAGTGTTCACTAGCAGGGGTTTGGGACTACTGTGTGCAGAAGAGCTGATGCACAGCAAATGCTGGTGGAGTTACTTTTTATGGCATTGGACTGGTGCTGTCGGCAGAGTGTAAGAGTGGGAGTCTGGAGGAAGGTGAAAAGGGGGTTGGTGGTGTGTAGCAGGTTATTGCATGCCTGTAACTACTGCATCCAAGCTGTGGTATAGACACGTGGAGCTCTGAAGTGCAGAGGAAGCACTGAGGGTGAGCTCCTGACTGGCAAGTGGGAAGTGCTTTAGGGAATTCATTACTGCATTGAGGTGGTCACTGGGCATGACTGGCTTGAGATGGAGGCAAGGAAGGGAAAGAGCTGATCAACTAACCACCCATGGGTGTGGACTTTGCTAAAGGGATTCCTAGTTTGCTACACTAATGATTTTCCTAGAGTTTAAGCCTGAGCAAGTAGGAATTTATTAACCTAAAGCTATTGAGACATTTCCCTGCCTTAGCTCACCATTTCTTATCTCTCTTCCAACATGCAGTTGAATCAAAATTTTCTGTTGTAAAGCACAAATTCATCTCTCTGGTCATACAGCAGATCTCAGTTTTGATGTTCCTACTTCCCTACACATGAAACTCCCATGGGTGTGACTGGAACAATAGGATTATTTTCCAAATTATTTTTTATTGTGGTAACACCCAGGATAGCCTTATGCCAGACATGGCAGACATGGAATAAAAATTTTTCAATTTAAATAGCAAATTAACACACAGGCTTTGGGCTTTGTTTTTCAGACTGATTAACTCTTTGAATACCCAGGCAGGGAGGTTTTGCAAAGCTTTATTTTTACTGAACTGGGCCATGGCTCATCTTAGGGATCTCTGAGCTGGGCGGGCAAAGTCATTCTGCTTTATCTACCCCATGCAACACAGCCTGGTATCAGAATGACTTGGCTTATCAGTAGAGCAGTTAATGCAGAAAAATCCTGCACTCCAAGAGGAAAGGTGTCTTGGTAGGGTACTGCTGTCTCCAAAAACACCTTCTTGGACCACCAGTGGTAATTTTGTCTTGGGCATAATGCAGATGTGGGCTGATGGGTGCTTAAACTTCAGTTGCCTCACTGAATGCAAGCAGCTAAGCTGACAGATCTAGGGGGGAAAAGAGGAACTGTTGATTTCAAATCAGTATAAGTAAGCAGCTTTATTTAGACTGGCTTATTATTTCTAACCAATTCCTCCAGCACTGGAAACACTAGAAAGCCACAGGGGTTTTCTTGTCCTGGAAGAAAGGCTGTTTCTTTAGCAGTTTCAACAAGGAGCTTGTCATGTCTGGTTTTTTTGTATGGTAGTCACCAGAAACAGAAGTGATAAGGAATAAAGCTGAGTCTGCACATTTACCATGACCTCACTCTGGAAAGAGGTTCCCTTGGCTTATGAAATGTAGCTCCCAACAATGATGGGCAACCACATGGTAGGTTACTAGAGAAATCTGCTGCACAGTCCTTTATGTACCTGGGCCCAGAACCTCCTTTAAAAGTTGCTAAACTAATTGAAGACCTAGACTGAGTGATTGTAATTTGCCTTGGGGTGGAGGGGGGGGAGAGGTAATGCAGTGGAAGGAGTGTTGCTAGAAGAGTTCTGGGTTCTATTTACAGGTATTTCCAGTTACATCCTAACACTTGTGAATCTGAAGCTGCTGCTCTGATCTGCTTTCCAGTGGCTTTTTGGGCCCACAGAACACTGCTCTGAGTGTGAAATAGCTCAGAAAAACAAATATGTGTTCCCTAAAGAGAAAAAACAATCTTTTGTCTGTGGGATCTCCTTTAATATAGTTTTTAGCTATCAAAAGGGTGTTCCTGTCTCCGGTGACAGTAATATCTCTACTTTTCAGCTCCAAGAAAACCTGAGACAAGCACATTACATGGGCAGATTAACATCATGCAATTAATAGGAAGCAATGACTTGTTTGTGCCGTCCTAATTTTTTTCTTTGATATGCTCAGTGCTCTCTTTTTGACATTGCCTTTTGTTCTTGATGTAATTTGTGGGTTTTGGTGCCAGTATAACACTAATGGAAAACACTGCTTCATTTAAGCAAAGTCCCTGTGTTTCTGTCATCCATGTGGCTTTCATTGCTGCTGGTAAGTGTTGTGAGTTTGGCAACAGAGGCCTGAAAGTTGGGCACAGAGATTCACTGTTGTCTGTAGGAAGTTCTGTAAGCAAAAAAAACCCCAAAACAATAACAACAAAAACCCAAACAATTCACCAGCAGACCAGGTTGGATCTTTGCAGACTGGTTCTTGATGCAGGCAGGTACAGACCCTGTAGGGCTGTGTGTGTGATTTGAAGGAGATGGTGTAATGCAGCAGGAGCCCAGCTGTGCCTTTTGGAGGACTCAATTGTGTGAAGTGTTGCTTTATCACCATGTAACCCAGCAAGGGGAATTAAAGGCAGCTCTGGGTACTGACTTGATGGATGGTGGTGGGGGCTCTGTAGTGCCACCAGGAGTGCTCATAAAGCAGAGCTTGCTGACTCTTCAGGATAGTTTTCTCAACAAGAGATGATGCTTGAGGACAAGCAGGCATGCGGCTGTCCTGTTTTTCCACTTACAATTTCTCCTTCTGCTAACAAAAAGTTAGAGTTCACTTCTGCATGAATTGATGTTGGTGTAAATTTAGAGGGACTGACTATGAGAAGAATTAGTCTTGTACTTTAATGAATATTAGGGGCACTGTCCTTAATTTAAGCAGTTCTAGATCAGGAGAACATGTAGGCAAGTGGCAAATGTTGTCTTTGGACACAAGGGTATGTTTCAGACAAATAGTTGCTGTTCCAATCCCACCTCTACTCTCAATCAAAGCTGTGTTTTTTTTATTTTTCCTTGACCCCAGCCCTCCCTTCAAGGTCAGACTCTCTAGGAAAGAACAAACCAGTACTACAGGGGTGTTGGCAATATGAAGGTAGGAGACTTGTCTACAACCAGGTTATCCAGCTGTGCAAAAATGTTTAGACTCGGGTTCTTCTTATGAAAGGCTCTAATTCATGGAGCTTTTATGCTGCAAAAATGACATACTTTGTTATAATTGTTCATGATTTCCACGCTGCATGGATATTGAATGCCAAATTCCATCAAGTCAGTGTAATTTAACAAAGACGGATTCCATGGATATTTTTATGTTTCCTCTTTCCTCCCTCTGTGAACACTGGGAACTACTGTCTTCTCCTTGATTGCAATAAGCTTGGAGGAGGGAGCAGCAAAAAAGTTCAGTGCATAGAAGAATGCCTATAAAAGCAAAGCACTTCAAAGGAGTGAACTCCCCTTTTATTTCTGAGCACTCAGTCATGGACTGACTTCTTTCATTTTCATGATGAAGGTAATTATGGTTCAGGTCAGCCATATTTATTGTTTGATTCAGCTGGAACATGCCACCAGCAAATTGAGAGGAGCTGGGTGGTGGCTATCAATTAGAGGGACTTTATGCTAGAGAAATCAGCCCTCACACATCTTTCTGTATGTTTATGCATGCATAAACATATAGATGGGCACAGAGGTACATCTGTTGGGCATTAACTTATTTCTAATACTACCTACCTGCTCAACTTTAAGTCCTCATCTGCTTCTGTTATATTCTGCATTTCTATTTGTGCTGATGTACAGGGTGGATCTACTGTACAAATGAATCAAGTATGTGTAATAGACCAGTGCTATCATCATCAGAGCCCCTCCTTCATTAGCTACAGCAGTTGGAAGGTGTCTTGGGAATGAGGTGGGGGATTGGAAGAGAAGAGGAATGGTCTCATGGCTGAAGAAGCTAAATATTGCACTCAGGAGCTGGATTTTCTCTTTGTTTCTGAAAAAGTGTTGTACCTGTGGCTCCATACTATTTGATTATTCTGCTTCTAGGCTTTTAATGATTCCAGGAAGAAGTTTTTCCTTTAATATCTGTAACTTCAATGGCTGCAGAAAGTCAAGTTTTGTAGAGCTTCTTATGATCTAAAGTGAGTTCAGCCCTCAAGATGATGTTTGGAAAGTGAAGCATGCACAACAAAGCAAGGAAAGCACAGTTAAATGCTCTTGGCTGCAGAATTTGCTGAGGGTTAAAGCTGTTGTGCAGACTGAGCTGCTTTTTCCTCCTAAGGTAAAGATTCCTTTAGGACTAAACTCCCTGCAGAAGTCTCTGATAATCCACTTTGTGTGGGAAAACTTGAGACTCTTACTGGCAACTGAATATTTGAAGTGCACTAAGGGAAGAACGTATTGCCCCCTGAGGAAGGGTTATGCTATTGGGAGGTACCTAGATAAATTGTCCCATCTTACTTTGCTAGCCAGAACTTATTTTTATGGCCTCTTTTTTTCAGACTGTTATTGGTGTGGGTGATGGTGTGTGCAGAAAGATTGGAGTTCCTTCCAGTCTTTGTCTGACCAGCATAGCTGAGTGGGAGACCTGGAAACTGTCTTATTCCTGTTCGTGCTTCTGGCTCTCTGCTGCTTCAGATGGCTGCTGCTGGCTGGCTACAGAAACACCAGCAATCCTCCAGTTTTATTAATTCCCCAGAATGAATGGGCTGTTACAAAGATTTTTCCTCCTTTTTTCACAGGAGTCAGGGAAACCTCTGTTAGTGAGTATGAAGGGCTCGATGGGAGCAAGGCATGTGTAAAACATCAGTATTGACAACAGCATTACTGTGGCTTGTCATGTCTTCTGACTTGCAGACCTCTTAAAACTTAAATGGAACATTAAAAACTTGGTAATGGAAGACCAAACTATGTTTTGAATAGAATCTTGCCATCATAAGCTTGTGTACAGCCCCTGCCAGGTGGTGTTTCATGGGTTTCTTAGCAATGGTCCCTCAACTGACAGACCTGAATCAATCCAATCAAGTCTGAACATACTGATATTGTTGAAACTGCTACTCACAACTGAATTTTGTAGCTGGATTTTTGCTGGACAACAAGCTGAAAGACAGCCTTGGATCCTAAAATCTGATTACCTGGAGGGAGCACAAACACGGTGGAAAACAGGAGAAACTTAAAAACCAAGCTGCATTCATCTGAGCTTTGCAGTGAAGTGATGGGATTGGTTCCATTTCGCCACGTAACAGCAATAGAGAGTTATCTGATCTCAGCCAAGAGCATTAGCTGGTGAACTTGATCCTGATGAGAGTCCAGGCATATTCAGAGAGGTGTGTATTTGTGAATAAGAAGGGAATAAAGTAGTTGTGTAGAAATGGACAGTTGAGGAAGAACTGTCAGCCTTTGGATGTGGATTTCTTGGCATATAGAGGGCAACTCTGCTTCTGGCTTCAGTGGAGTATATAAATAACTAACCCATCCTAACAAAGGGCTCCAGTATGGATTGCTGTTCTGGCAAAGCAAGTGGGATGCTGTACTATTTACACAGAGAAAAGGACACAGTTGCTTCCATTGAGTCAGAACAGCAACTTTTTCCCAGTGAAGGTCAGTGACCTTCTGATTTTATTGAAATTCCTCTCTGGAATTGTAGGGAAATTGATAGCTCCAGTGAAAAATGTTTTGAGGAAACTCAGGGTAATCTATCTAGCTATCAAAACACTCCTACTGTTTTCTGTGCCCTAAACGTTGATCTCTGCTAAGTATAACACACAGTGTGTTATCCTTATGGAAACAAAGATAATTCAGTGCAGTTGTTTACACAGCACAAAGTTTTAGGGCAAATCAGAAGCATCAGAAATGCCAGTCTTATTGAAGAGATTTCTGTAATATTTATTGGGTGTGAGGAGGGTCAGTGTATGCCCAAACACATGGATGGGACAAACCTGCACAAAATGTTTGTTTTGTTTATTTGTTGTTGTTGTTGGTTGATTTGGGGTTTTTTTCCCCTCCTAGAAAGACCGATTGCTTCTGTCTTGGCCAGTTAAGTCTTGGTGATTCAAGAAGTACTGAAACCACAATCTCCATTTTACTCAGCTCTCCAACAGCATAAATGGCTTTGCTCAGAGTCCAGTTGTAGGATTGCCTCTGCTGTAAGTGCAGCACTTCATGCTGGTAGGATGCATGGTGCACTGTAAGCCCATGGGTATCTGGAGCTTTAGACACATCCTTTACCCCAGTGAGGCCACCAGCCAGAAGGTCCTGTGCGTGGCAGGTGTTGCCTGCTGTAGGTCTGTCCTTTACAGGGCGTGGCAGCTAGTCAGTTTTGTGCGTGGAGCTGAACTGTCCGCCCACTGAAAGAAGTGATTAGGCAAGAATATAGCTGCTTTCATTTACAAGTTGCACACTCCTGATTAAACAGGCTACTTGCTGAGTCCTGATCAGTTCAGCCCAGTGGTTTCTGACACTGTTTTGTGATCACTTGTCCAGTGAAATGAAGCTTACAAACAACCAACTGGCTTTTTTCTTTCAAACACCTTACAAGGTCCTTCAGAGACTCCCAGGAGTCTGAAAAGCTTTGATAAAAGCCAGCAGCTTGGGCTAGGAAAGAAGTAAATGTGCTTTTGGGGATAGCTCTGAGTTTTTTGTGGTGTGAATCTTTCTAAGCATTCACAGTGGTCAAATGGTTGGAGGAGGATCCCTTACCTATCCTTTGAGTCGTGGGCTTAGGAAACAGGACTGTGCAAATCCAGATGGTGAGAAGGGGGAAGAGGAAGCTTACTGTCTGTCACTCTCTTCCCATCTGTGGAATGAATGATTTCTCCAAGGTAAGTCAGCCTTGCAGGCCAGGAATTAAGCTTTGATATGTGAGTATATGGCTGTTCTGGTGCTTGCAGTATTTTACCTCAAGTATTTATTACCCTACACTTCTCCACCCTTTGCAGCCCCTTTTCTCTCTCACTGTAGGATTACAGAACCTCCTGGGGGGTGAACTCTGCAGCCAGGTATGGCTTCTGCTGAGGGGGCAGCAGGTTCAGAAAGCTGGTGGGGTGCAGAACATGCCCACAGAATCAAAATGTAGCTCGAGCTCCCTATGGAAGCCCAGCTGCCCTTTGAGGTTCTCTCAACCTGCTTTGTGAGCACCCTTGGAAAGTCAGGTTTCTTCTCTCCTCCAGTGCCCAGGTGCCTGCAGCCATGCACCACTGCTCCTGCTGAGTGCAGAGAGGGCAGCTCCCAGGGTCTGAGGGAAGGGTCTGTTTAAGATCAAAATTGTAGTTTTCAAGCATCCAAATGGAAGCAAACTACTGTGTTTGTTGCTCTAGTTAGTCTGTTGTCCACTGTAGCATCCTGAACCTACACAGTTAATATGGTTGGATATCTGCTGGCATCAGCATTCCTATTCCCTCTGGAATGACATGTCTGCTGTGATCAAGACATGAGATCTTGGTCTATAGCCCTGGACTGAAACTGTTTAAATCAGTATCTTTCAGGCCATGCTCACCAGATGCTCAGTTGTCCGTGAAAGTCTTCCAAGAATTAAATAGAGGGTGAAAGGGGGACATCTTTTTGGGAACAGTTGGGGAAAATGGACCAAGTGAGACTTGCCTCTCTAAGCAAAGCTCAGCAGAAGACCAATTCCATGAAATGCTGTTGGGGAATTGTGCTAAATATGCTGCTGCTGAGTGTGCACGAGATCCAACAGATCCAGCCCTTAAGGAGCTGCTATCTGCATCATTTTGTTAGCTTGGTTGGAATATACTTTTTGCATAAGCAGTAATATATTCTCTGCCATCCTGGATTCATGCCAGTGGAAGTCCTTAACCTTCCTTGCTAGCATCTGTATATAATATAAAGGGTCATTTATAATCTCTATAAGCCGTGATGGGGCCTTTCGTCACTTTGTCTGAAGCCTGCTTGTTTTCTGGAGACTGTTCTTGCTGACTTTTGGCTTGCAAAGAGTAATTTTGGGGTGGTTTTGTCTGTCTCTTGTTTAGTCACTGTGCTATTATATCTACTGTGAGTCCCAAGCTATATATCTTACAGCATGTTATGATCAGCTATGTTCCTCTCTTTGTCTTGCCAAAGTCAAAAAGTCCAAACACCTAAAAGCTGTATTTGTACCAAAATGATTCTGTATATGGGAAGCCAAGAGTGGGATGTTTTGCAGATGGGTGTGTACCTTTCACTCCTGGGCAGGTACTGTTTACATGTTGGTGAAGAGAGAAACTGGAGAAATCTGGGTTCATCTTGGATTATCTCGGGTATCCTCAAAGGGGGGCTGACCTTTTTTGTCCTCATGTGATCCGTGTTGTGATAGTTCTGTGAAGACTGAGAACACTGAGGTGACAAGTGTTGTTTCCTTTGTCACTGCCCTGTTGGTGCTCCTGCTGAGGAAGGTGGAAGGTTATCTCTAGATGTGAGCAAAGCATCTGTTTGCCATGGGCTATCAGTCTTGTTCTGCCTGGCAAACCCAGGTGATGGCCTCAGGCAAGGAAATTAATGAATGGAGAGCCTTGGTGAAGCTTTTCTCCTCCTGTAATGATTGCTTCCTTTTATAAGAGGTCCCTGAGCAGGTCATGTAAAGTAATGAACCTGGGAAAGTGTTGGGTTTCTCCCCACAGCAATGTGCAACCTTCTGTCCTGTGCACTGTGGTGTGGGAACAGCCTGTACCTCCAACTGCTGCCTAAGGCTCTGTCACTGGATTGTAACAAGGACTGTCCAGCACATCTCACTTCCAAGAAATACTTTTCCAAGGCAGAAATAATGACTGCCAAATTCCTTGGACTTGAAAGGGAAAAGTATCCTGTAGCAGGTTATTCCAAGGACCAGGTAGAGCAAAGATGTGAGAGGACTACTCAAACAGCAGATTTGGATTTATTTGGAAAGAAAATCTGTGTCCACGCTGGCAGCACCCACTGAACAAAAGCCCTGGCAAAAGCAGCTTTGTAGCAGCTTCAACTAACCAACCTTTCTTGCACTTTTTACCATAGGCAGCCTGCACAGTGCCACCTGTTTCGCTCCAGATCCACTAATGTAGTGCCAGATTCCCAAGCTGGTTGAAAATAATCCTTGCAGGAGCAAGAGGATGTGAAATCTGGGCCTTTGCAAGGGAAAACTAAAGACAGGTAACATGGAGCTGCAATTCTGAGCTGCTGCTGTGCATAAACCAGAACAGACAGGCTGCCAGGTGCCCTCTGGCAGTTGCAGAGTCTGCCTCCTGCACTGTGCTGGGTGTGTGGTGGTCATCTTTGTTCACCTTCCCACCTCGTTTGCTTTCAGGAATACGAAGCTCTTTAGTGTCAGCATCAGATATGGAAAGTTTTGCAGTTGAATTATTTTTTTTTTTTCCAATCTGACACAGAAGTGTTTTCTTTGTACCCAAGACAGTAGGGCAGGTTGTCTCAGCAGCCCAGCAAGATCAGTGCTGGAGGGAAATAATTCCACACCATAGACACAGTACTTCTTCCTAGGTGGCTCTGTGATGGGAGAAGGCCAGAGGGACATGTATACAAGCTACTAACAGCTAAAGCATAGCATGTGTTAATATTTTACATATTTGGATTTCATTGACAAGCCAGAAAAATGGTCTTAGCATGATGGGAGGCATTCTAGTCCTCAATAATTATGCTCTGTTTTAAAATGTTCATTTATTCAGAATTTGTTAGTATTTGTGTCCCTTCATGCTTTTACATGGTGCTATTGTGCATGCTACTGCTTCTTTTCTCTCCTGTGGTGGTACCAATTCCTTTCCTCATTGCATGTTAATGAGAAGGTTTGTTTTTCACTATTCTAGGACATAAGCTGCTATCCTGTCAGGTTCTGTATCCATGCAGTTTGGTTTGCCTGACATGATATGCTTTTGCCCTGAGGCTTGTGCAGAAGTGTTGTATTGTCCTTTCAATGGCTGTAAGCACTGTGCTAAAACATGTTTAAGGTAAATTATGCAGAGCTGTGGCTTCCCCTACCCCTCATACCCACCCTTTTCTCCTACTGCTTTTTCTTCTGTGCTCAACAGGCTGTTCCCATGGCATGAGGGGATCTTACCCAGAAATACCTGTCTGAACAAACCCTGAAGCTAAGGCTTGGAGAGACAAAATGGATGATTGCATCTCGTGTGCATGTAAAACTGAAAAGAAACCTTTACTTCGAATTATCACCTTTCCAGTCTGTAGCTCCCTCTCTTTGTTTCTTCCAATTTTGCTCCTAGAACTTTGTACAGCAGTTGTGCTGAGCCTCCCAAAGGACATGGTGCTGCCATGTGCTCTGGAGCCTCATTCATCTTCTCCTCCTCCCCTTTTTTTGTGTGTCCTGTGGTTCTGTGATGTAGATGTTAGCAGGGCCACTTGGGTACTAGGGTAGCTGATCCCTATATATACACACACCACAGATCCTCAAAATATCTGAGAGAAGTGCTTTTCCAAGTCTTCCCCACCAGCCTGGGGGGTCACTTGAGATTTGACACATCCACATTTCCCGAGGTGGAATCATCAGAAATGAGCTCACCATGAGCAGGAGCAGTGTCTGTCTGCAGGAACAGCTGCGTGGCTCTGCCTTGACACAGGTGATGGGCTGGGATGGCACTGGGTAGAAAGCAGTCCCTCCTCTCTCTGGGTGCCCCAGCTCACCCCTCTGGCTGCAGCAGAAGGTTGGGGGAGCAGCCTGCTGGCCCCAGCTCCCTCATTGTGGTCAGCAGCACTCGGCTCAGCTGCTGGCACGCTTACCTCCTATTCATGGAAATCTGAGTTACCCAAGGAGCCTCCTGCTGAGATAGGAGGGGAATCCAAAAAGGAAACAAAATTCAACAAATTCTGGAAATGGCAAACATCTTGGCATGGGGAAAGGTAGGGAAGGAGGTGAGGATGCTGGTTTACAACTGTACAAGTAGTTGGATTCTTGGTATGCAAAAGTGAGGAGATACTGTGGTATCAGAAGTGATCAATGTACTGGGAACTCTGGATGGATGAGGAGCAGGACTATTCTGTATGTGCAGGGAATGCTTGCAGAAGCATTTTATGTGTTTTGGAGCACAAGCTGGTGTCTCCACCTCCCATCAGTGACCCCAGCTCTGAGCCCTAATCAACAGGAAAGTGGCTCTCAAAACTGTTAAGTAAACAGAGGTACAAAAACAAAAATGTGAACCAGCATCTGGCAAATACAAAAGATACTTGCAAAAGAAAAATGGAAGTATCCTTTTTCCTCCCCTCAAGCACAACACTGGAACCTAAACCCATGCATTTCAGAGAAGGTGGAAAGGATCTATGGGTCCAAATTCCCAGGGCTGACACTGCAGTTCCTGCCTTCTCATATGCCTCATGGCAGGGGAGGTCTCATGTTTTCAAGAGACAGCACATGATGCTTGTCCCTCCCTACCCTGCATTTTCTCTTGCACATTTTTAGACTGCAAGATCACCAGAACAGCAATATGACTTTTTCTACACCCAGCTTGCTCATGCCCTCCTTACAAGGAGCTCTACCACACAAAAACCAGAATTTTCCAACTCAAATGTTGTTCATAATGCTAGGAGGCTGGGGAATGATACCATAATGAGCAGGACGAAACTAAGACCAGTACAATGGGAACTGACTTTCAGGAGAAATGGAATTTTTTTTCTCTTTGTGTGTTTTTGGGGTTTTTTTGTCCTAAAATCCTATTGTTTATGATAACTAACAGAGCTAAATTATGTACTATAAAACTCTGCCCTCTGAGGACCAAGCAAGGGGCGTTACTGGATCTCTTGTGGTTCAGGTTGGCAGAAGCTGGGAATCTTTCTGCAGCTATTGGGAGAAGAGGGTGGGGTGAGAAATGAGGGCTGCAAGTTGGGCTCGCTATGGCTGGCAGAAGAAACAACCCCACCCCCAGACACTTTGTTTTTACTGCACTCTGCTATGTCTTGGGCTAGCTTGCTGTCTTACTGGGGCTAACTCTGTCCTTTCTCTCTGCAGGCACTGGTGTCACTACACAGTCACACGGACAGTTTCCTGCCAAGTGCAGAATGGGTCAGAAACGGTGATCCAGAGAGTTTATCAGAGCT
The DNA here is from genome assembly GCA_038090715.1 of Florisuga fusca. Lineage (NCBI taxonomy): Eukaryota > Metazoa > Chordata > Aves > Apodiformes > Trochilidae > Florisuga > Florisuga fusca. The sequence goes on from JAAWXA010000036.1 coordinate 756,506, forward strand.
GCCGCTGGCCTGGACCTTGTGCCAACTTAGTGAGGTAAAAATCTCCATGGCTCACGTTGCCCAAGTTTTCCTGCACTCTTCATGACTTTTCAGACTCCTCATGACAGTGGTTAGCTGCATAGAGGGTTGAGCTCACTGGGTCAGATGCTGATACCCTGGAACTAAATGCCACAAGTGTTAGCTAGAGAATTAAACATGAAGGTAAGTGTAGGATCAGGGATGAGGTACCTGAAACAGCTTAGCTTCACTTGTAATGCCAGTTTGTACTCCTACTCCTCCACACAGGAGGCTGCTGCTAGTCAGGCATGAAGCTAAATGAATGTCCAAGTCCAGCATTGTGACTGAGCAGGGTTAACAGGGATGCTGGAGCAATGGCACCATGGGGCTTGTTGGGATTGAGCCCTCACACACAGGTATGAAGTGTTAAGGGTAGTATTGATCACATGCACTGGAAAGCTTTGATCAAATTCCTTGCAGCACGTGGTGGACAAAGATAATGCAGTCTGTACATTTCACAGGGGAATTTCCTTACAGCACCTCTTAATCTTGCATCTCAATATCCTTTAGACACATGCATGAAAGCCACAATGTCCCCTCTCCTCAGATGAGAGTGACTTATCAAAAACTTGCCCCAGGTCTGCTGTTAGCCTTCTTTGCCTTTCAATCACTTAGTCTTGGGACCCTCCTACATTTTAAGAAAAAAAATGATGTTTGAATTGGCTATCCCCAGCTACAACCTTTCAGAACACAAAGTGACTTTTTATTGTTGAGCTTTGCCTTCTCTGAAGGACATTCTCAGAGCAGAATAGTGTTACCCACCCATCTGGGAATTAGTGGAAGAAAAGCCATTGTGCTCTAAGTTTACACCTAGCTTCTATAACAATTTTCCATGTAGACAAACTCATAATTTAGCACACAAAACTCAGTCATTTTATTGCTATTGTTACCAGCTCACCCACAGGGCACTGATGGAGGTTGTCTTGTACTTGATAACCTAGCCAGGATGTGGTTGAACTACCCAGAGATCCACCTTCCCAATCTGTTCTTGTGACTTTTCATCTGGAATTCACATTTTCCATGTGGCAGTTACCATGGCTGGCTCTCCAGTTTCTACTTGGCCACTGGTCAGTCTAAGTTCTTTCACTTGTAATGTATCTGCTTTGGTGTCTCTTCAGTCTTGTTTTATGCAAGGCTGTGGTTGAAACACTTAATATTTTATGCTGTCATGGCCAAACTTCTGTTGAAGCTTTTTAATTTCCCAGACTTTTTACGCACATAATTGTCATTAGAAACTTGTGAGCTTTCACCTTGTCTCCTAAACTTGCCAAAAAGCTTGCTTATTTTTCCTTTTTGACATAACTATAGTTTCATAAGTTTCAAACAACTGATCACATTACTGGTAGAAATATTTGTCTGTGGACTCCTGCAGTTACTAATGCTCATTGATTCTTAAATAGTTAACCCAGAGATTTTAGGAATAGGGTGTGCTGTTGTGACATTGTTATTCATGGAACATTTTCAGTTTCAAATGTAGTTTGGTTCATTTTCCTGATGAGTCCAATTGTTTGGAGACAATGCAGAAGGGCAGCAGCCATCTCAATTTTTCTATGTGAAAATATCATGGAAAGAAGCTGAGGTTATTGATATTTAAAATCTCAGCTGTTGAAAGCTTAGCTGACAGGAGCTGAGTTTCTGGAACAGTCACCATGAAGGAACCTACCAAAGAGATGGGAGGATACTCATCCTCTGTTCCCTTTTCAAACTGGGAGGAAATGCAAGCAAAGTGAAAGGCACCCTTCTGAGGAAATGACCAAACTCTCTGTCCTCTGACCATGCATTGTGTGACATTCTTCCATGAGGCAGAGAAAGACCTTGGGACTTTTTTTTCCTTAAGAACCTCCAGAGCACTGCTAGCACATACTGAAGGTCACCCAGTTATGAAGTTATGAAAAAAGGTAAAGCAGAAGTTTGCCATGTGCCATCTCCTGTACCATCACTGTACAAAGGAGAGCCCCAAGAACACCTAGGAATGAGGGTGAAGCCACTGAGGTCTGAGAGCTGAGTAGGCTGTTAGATAAATTATCCCATCCCAGATATCTTTTGTAAGCAGTTCCTTGTTTTCAGCATTGCATCTGACTTCTGATATTAAAATTTAAAATGGGCAAGAAAATGATGACTCTGGTGACATGTAGTGTCAAATCAGGGCAGCACTGGGTAACCCTGAGTCATGTTATGCAGTTCAGGGCCTTATTTCCTAGGCCTGTGTGGCAGCCTATCATTATTACATTGCCAGCACCTAGGCCCTTGTGGAGAAGTGATTTTCTTTTATCTTGGAGTCAAGCTGAGATTTTACATTTGTGTTTTTTCCCCACCCTCTTTCACCAAAATGAATGTTGTCTCTTTGGGAAATGCCAGTCTCTCTCCTACTTCAGGTGAATCCCATCTTCTGTTTTCAAATGAAAACTCCCAAGGAGGTGATTCAGGTCACAGACACTTACCTGCTTTCTTTTTTTCCCTAAAGACAAACTTAAAGGTCTTCTGGCCTTCTCCTGTTCTTCTCTAGTGAGACTCTTGGTGCCTGAGCTTGAGGGGGGGGCAGGTGGGCACAGCCACATTCATCCACGTGACTGTAGGCAAGGCAAAAAATGTCAGGAAGCCTTTGGCATGATTTTGGCTTTAGAGTATTTCTCCCAGCTGTGACTTTGAAGCAAACTGTTTTCATCTCCTTGTTTAAAGGGAGTCAACCATATCTGGAGAGCTTTCATTCTGCCAGCACCCATTATCAGGCTGTTCACTAGCAAAAGGGACGCCAGCCAAAAAAAAAAAGGCATCTCTCAACCACGTGGTGACAGCTGAGAGGGGCTCTCTGCTAGAGAGACTCTGCTTACAAGCAGACATCACTGTGGCCAGACAAGGATTTAATCCATTTCCTGTCTCCCATTCATTCGTGTTATGTTTCTTTCCCTTCTTGCACAAACTGCAGCTCAGGGTCAAGCCTTTGACAGAGGAGTATCTGTGAGATCCCCAGCCTGGCAGCTTCAGTTGTGTGATGTCCTTGCTGTTTGTTCACTTGCTCTTGGGAAGCTGGCAGCTGTACTACTTTTGCAGGAGTGTTGTCATCTTGGCTGGGATGGGATGAGCTGCTCTGTTCTTGCCCTCCACCCCAGGCTCTATTTAGCTTGGGTTCTGAGTTGCTTTGGAGCAGTCTTGGCTGGAGGCTTTCTCTCAGGAGATCTATTCTTGAACTCTCTCCATTTGTGCAGTGAAGGATTCAGGTTCTGCATGCCATAGGACATGCCTTTGCTTTGTCCCACTGCAAAGTGAACAGGCAGCTTTCCAGCAGCCTGGCTGAAGCTCCTAGTGCATTTAGAAAAATCACATGCCATTTATCTGTCTGAAGGAAGGGATGAAGTCTCTAGCTTGATGTTTCAGTGGCAACCTAATCTCTGGGTCTCTGCTGCCTGGCTGGTTGCACCCAGTTCTCAGTTAAACCAAGCATGTGATTTGTAACCCTTCTCCTGAGCAGTTCCTTTGCTGCAGCAGCTGCAGGCTAATGCATGATCCTATCGTGTTTAGGGTACTCAGCTCCCCAGGGCTCACAGAGAAGGGTGGTCGCCTAGGCAGGCAAGCATTTAGGACCTGAGTTCAGTTGCTGGAGCTTTCATGACTTCCTGTGCCTCCAGCCAAACCATGCTGCCTCCCTCACCTGTGAAATGAGAGCAGTACTAGGTTTGTCTTACTGTGTTTTGTGACTTTGAGAATAGGATGATTTCTTACCATACACTAATTGGTGCAAATCAGCTTGGTTTTGATTAGCATGCTTGTGTATGACTCTTGTGGTCAGCAAATGAGGATCTGAGGAGGTAAATGAATGTGGTGAACAGCCTGGCAGAGTGTGCACTCTTCCAGTCTTCAGAAGACAAACATTTTCTGCTTCAAACCATTGTTGCCTGTCTCATCTCTGGAAGCATGCTGCTTCAGACTGTGGCAGGGTATTTTGACTCCTCTCCTACTTATTTCATCCTAGAAAAATGAGTGTTCCCAGCAGAATTGTAGGAGTTTTTATCTTGCTGGGTTTTTTGCTGTACTCAGTGGTCACAACTGTTACACTCCAGCCTTAGAGCATCCTGTCTCTGCAGCACTTTCTCACTTCAGAGAATCTGGAGATTCCCCATAGCTGGCTGGTACAGGGATGAACTTACCCAGCCTCTGTACTTTAGCAAGAGCCATTGAAACCCCAAATACAAGACTACTCATCCTTTGGCTTCAAATGTCACTCAAAAGTGAGAAGTGGAAGGGGAGAACGTTTCTTGCAAGGCAACAAATCTGGGCTGTGATGCCCTTTCCAACTGTTAAGTCATTGCATCTTTTTTTCCTTTTGGTATTCTAGCTGGTTTGGCTTATCACAATGCTTTGTGCCCTTGATGACATTTTTCATGTAAGCAAGCTGCAGATTTTGGGTGGATCATTCTTGCTGTTCTGTGTTTTTGAATGTTGGGCTTTCTGTTTTTGTTGTTGTTTTCATTTAAACTGAGCACATTTCTTCTCCTGGAGGGATTTTACAAGATAGTTTGCAGAATAACAAAGAAGGAATTCTGCTGGCTCATCCATTTTGGTCTTCTGCTTTTGAAGACTCTATTGCTACAGGGTCAGTAAGAGAAGCTAAGGATCTGTCACACAAGAGACTGGCCTGTAGCTGATGTTTCTCCTCAGTTTCAGAAGTAGTAATGCCACAGGGAAATCTTTCTCTTTTTCTTCTTTCCAGTCAATTGAATAATAAATCCCAGAGCTTATTTCAGTGCATTAGGATTGCTGTTTGAAGTCCTGTTACACACAAACTCTTTTATGTGTTTATTTCCCTTATTTCTTTCCAAGATGTGGAGTCATATGTTTGGAAAAAGATGCCTGCTCTCCTGTGCACATACGGGATATAAACCTGGGATGAGCAGTGCCTGTAAACACAATAGACAAGTTCTGGGTGTGTTAGGGGTTAGAGCTGTAGTACAAGGGCACACTCAGGTTTGGGAACTATGCAGATGATTGTGCTTTCAGAAGGGGACCCGTGCTCTGCTGGCTGGGCACAGGTGGAGCCCCAGCTGCTTCCTAGCTTGTGCACAGGCGTCCCCGGGCTGCTAATTGAAAGCTTTTTGATCTTGCCCAGACATGCTGTCTGGGTACTCTTTCTCCTTGCTGGTAAGGAAGTGCAGTGCTGCTCTGCAATAGCACTGAGATTTAATTGTTAATAAAGGCAGGAACTGATGATTGCTCTGCATAGAAACATCTGTCTCTGTCTCCTTTATCTTTTTTTTCTTGGGGGGGTGGAGAAGGGGCCAAGACTGAAGTATAGTTCTGTACAGCTTGGGATAAGAGGTGTGTAAGTTTCTGTTTTCTGGGCTTTAGGCTCTTGATAAGTTGTGTAAACCAGACATACTCAGATTTAAACACAGTCTTTTTTCCTTCCCTTTGGCAAAGGCAGGACATGTACAGTGGCCTCCAAAACTCCTGCAGCTGCAGGTTTTGTTTTCTGTCCAGTGTCTGAAGGAGCATATTTGAAACTTTTCTAGTTACGTTCTTCCCTGGGGAACTACTGCCTTTGTGCTAGGGAAGCTGGAAGAACTGGGGCTGCAAGGGAAAAAAAGAGCATGGCTTTGATTTAAAATCTGATTTCAGAACACCCTGATTTTCTGTGGGGAATTTTAGATTCTTGGTGTGTCTGTTAATCAGTCCAGTGGTACCAAAAATTAGAGGAACTGCCACTGGCTTTATTCTGATTTTTTTTTTTTTTTTATAAGAAGTGCTAACTCTGCATTAAGAGTTACATGTAGAGGATTGGACCCACTGAGCTGGTATGTGACTTCATTGCTACAAGAGCTGTAGTAAAAAGAGAGCTTGGGTTCCTTACCTTCCAGATTCTTTGCCAGTCCAAAAGTTCATTCCTCATGTTATACTGAAGCTCCCAATCTGTGATATTGAAACTTTCAACCTGGAAATTGAATAAAAATGACTAGAAGCCTCTGAAGGTCACCAAGGTCTCCTCAGGCACAAACTGCAATGGCTGAATGACTCCCACTAACAAAACTGTCTCTTGTGATGTGGAAATGAGTTTCCCGCCTTCCCTCTCATGTGTTCCTGGAGTACAAACAGCTTTGTTTGTAAGTGTCAAAGGGCAGGGAAAATCCATAAAGGGGGAAGGTATTTCCTGTGTGTGACAGGCTGTCCTGACTGGGTTATGGCAGAGATCATGTCTTTCTCTTTGACCTGATTTTTGAGGCTCTGCTCCAAGAATGTGACACTCGTTCCCTTTCTTGTGTCACGTCTGGTGATTGTGTTCAGTGACACTTCCTTGAGAGCAAGGGGAACATATCCTTGTGTGCTGAGGCCTTGTTGGCTGTAATCCCTCAATGTGTCTTGATTTCTCCAGTCTTTCTAGCTTCACGCCCCCAAATCAGTTAATCAGTCATCTTGTACTCCCTCCCCAAATTATCAGTATCTGGGCAGTCACTTAGAGAGTCACAGGCAAAAGAGTTTCCCAAATGATGGCTGCTTGTGGATGGGCTCCTGTAGCTCACCTGTCACTGATCAGGCAGTCTCCAAGGACAGATGGGTGTTTGGTCTCCTAACAGCAGTGGCCACTGGTAGAGTTTTCTGAGTTCTTCCCTCAGTGTTGCCCCACTCCCTGGGATTCAGTGTGTTGGTAAATGACACCTATCTCTTGCAGTAGAGTGGCAGGTCCTGGTAGTTTGCATCTCTATGAAGAGCTTGAAAGTCTTCTGCTGAAGGGGACTGTGTGCTCAGCTGGCTGGCTGGGAAGCAAAGAGGTGAAGGTTATGGCTCATCTGAACCTCTTCTTTTACTGTGGTTGTGCAGATTTCTATGCCAGTGTTTGTGGCTTGAGTGACATCCAAGGGAAAGGCTTTCCTATTCTGCTACCAGTCCTTTTTTTTCCTGCCTGTTGTGTTTTCCATGCATTTTCATTCCGAGGCTTCTGATATGTCACAGAATTCTCTTCCTCTCCTTTTGCAATGTTTTTTTCCCTTCCTTCAATTGCAACACTTCAAGTATTCAGTGGTAATGCTTTACTAAAGGAGTTTTCTCTGTCAGAAATCAGAAATTTTAGCAGTCAGAAATCTGCATGATGTGACATGATGATATATGTAACAACAAACCTTGATGCCATGTCACATGCTTGAGGGAAAAATGATGCTATGAAGAACAGAGCAACTTCAGAGCAAATTGAATCTAACAAGCTGGGACCACTTTGTATGCCTGACTACACGATGCTGAACAGAGCTGCAAACATCAGGACTCTTCCAGGAAATTCAGGGTGGGTGGTAGACTGTGACAGCTGAGCTCCACGTTTTGTCATGCCCTGAGAAGTCCTCACTTGTTTGAGGATTAAACTGTAGCTACTTCCCCGACACAGAACTGCTGCCAAGATTCCAGTCTGGCTCAAGCCACTCTCCACACTTCATAATGAAGTTTGAGAGAGCTTTAACATCTTGGTGTTGGCAGAAACATGGTTTTAAAATCACGGTGTGGTTGGAGACTAGCTGGCTCCAGACACTGGTAACAGGACTGGAGACTTTTCATCTCAGGGTCAGTCCAGCTGTGGTGTTAGTGACAAAGTCATGAACTTCTGACTGATGGTTTGGGGCTTATGTGTGGAAAGATGTCTTGAGTTCAGTGCCAGGACCGGGAGTAAGAGGACTTGGGTTCAGTTCCTGAACTTTGCCAGAGCTGTTCTGAGAGACCCTCAGCAAGATACTTGAAGTCTTTGTGCCTTAGGTCTCTCTGTGAAAGGGGACTGAAGATCTACCTGCATCAGCATGGTACCAAATCCTCAAACCTGTGACTGCAAATTCCTGAGTAGCATTGAATGTAGAAGTGCAAAGAACCAGGTGGGATGATCTGGCTCCCTCTACTTTGTCTGATGCAAGTGCCTGGATCACAGCTGTCAGTGTTAGTAGTCACTGGTGTCCTTTTCAACAGGTTAGAGTGTTAGGATGTAGTGTTCTCAGGAGACAGAGTTGTGTTCCCATTGCTGAGCAATGCCTTTCTCAAGTGCAGGTGCTCATGTGCTCAGGAGGAAGCTTGTGCAGCCATCCTCTCTGGTGGCTATAGAAGATGGTTTCTGTGTTTGGCAGCTGTCATAAATAATGAGCCACAGCTTAGTGAGAAATTAGTTTCCCAAAGACTGCTTTAACCACAACTGAATTGCTGTCTTTTTTCCAAGACATCCGTGGGCAGCCTCTCCTGGCAAGCCTTTGCTACTGCTCCTCAGAGTGACTCTACCAATGTCCCTGCAGTGCCGTCTGGACGTACACCTGTGCCTGCTACCCCTTGGAGGGATTTTGGCTGAGATTCCTGTGATTTCTAGCTCCGCTTTGGCCTTGTGCCCGGCCCAGCCCGGGGCAGTGCTGCCGGCCCAGCAGGCTGGGGCAGCGCTCCGTCTCCTGGCGGCTCTCGGCACTGCGGGAGGAGGCTCTTCCCTGGAGGAGACCCGGCTGCTCCAGTCTGCTGTCTGCCCGGCCTTGAGAGAGAAGCATAAAGCGGCAGTCTGCAACACTGTAATCCCAAAGCTTCAGCCTCTCCCTGTGCGTGCCAAATTCCTTTGGCTGTTAAATAAGGGGAGGAATTTCCAGGGGAGCTTGTAGGGTACGACTTCTGTGTTTGCTTTTAGCTTTGTGACCAGCAGCAGTGACTTGTCTGGCTGTATACTGGGATACTCTGACTTGCCAGCTTTGGAGAGCTGCTGTTTTAAACAGAAACTGTTGCATAAATGCCAGTTTTTTGCCTTGACTTTAGAATACCTGGTGCCTTGCCCAGGTCTGCAGGTAGCTCTTGTATAGAACCACAGAAAGGTTAAAGTCAGCCTTTGATGTCAGAGAAACCCTCATGAAGGTGCAGAGTGAGGGAAACAAGAGTCCTCATCTCTGTTGTTTGCAACAACTTGGTAATGGTGACACTTCCACAAAGCATACTGGTGTTATTTGTGGGAGAAGTGTGGGGAAGAGACAGAATATGAAAGCTTTAAACACAAAAGGGTTGTTGAATTAGATCCCCTTGTTCTGTTATTTTGTGCATCTCTGTTTTCTGCAGCTGAGGTGGCTGGGTGCTCTGGGGTGTAACCCAGCAGGAAGATGTGCTGTGAATTCATAGCAACACCACTCCTGAGCAGATAAATTCATTCTCCTGACTTCTTGTTTGTGTTAGTTACAGGACTCTCATCAGGCCCACATACAAAATGTCCTACAGAACTGTGACCACGCTGGAGTGGAGGTGCTGTCCTGGCTTCACTGGGAGCAACTGTGAAGAGGGTAAGTTATCCTGCAATACACCTGTCCTTACAGAGCAGCAAGGGATTGTGTGGATAGACTGGATGGCACAAATCACCTGTTGTTTCCATGCCCCATCATTATCTGATCTGATCACACACAAGCTTCAAAAAGTGTGTTTGGAAAACAGACCCTACTGAATGCCTGTAAAGAATCTTGAATAAGAAGGGGACAAAGAAATGAAGTGGGTACTCGGGGATGACCTGGTAATAGATGTGCTTATGCTCAGCATCCCCACTGCAGTCCTTCAGAAAATGTGCTTTCTCCATGTCAGTGTTTTACTTTCTTCATATCCCACTATCCCATCTGTTGCTGTAGCTGCTGAGAGCTGATCCCTGGAAGGGTCATTGTAAAGGTTATGCCTGTAAGGTCTGATCACAAATAATATATGTGTTCCCAGAGGGCTTTGAAATAATTGGGCTCCTTTGTTTCCCCTTAACTCCTACCTCCTGACTTACTGGTGCAATGTTCATGTTGCCTTGTGCATGTGAAAACACAGTTCTGGGTTTGGCATCTGATCTTTTATACAGAGGGAAGTCTTTTCCCTGTCTAATCATGATGGACAAGAAAGGTGCATTTTGCATTTTCCTTCCTAATATTTTCTGCTTTAACTGTTGCTTCTGGTGCTTTGAAACAAGTCCTGCTTCTCCATCATGTTACAAGTTTAGGTACTAAGGCATCTGCTGAGTCTGTGTCATAAGTGTTCAGGGCTTATGAATGGGAGACAGACTAAGCCTGGGCTTCTCTGTTTATTTGCATCAGGTCAACACAGCCTCTGCTGGCTGGTGAGGGGTTATTGTATGGGTTTGGCATCTCTAAGAAACTCCTATTTGTAGCTGCACCTCATTTTCTGTGTGCTGGGATACCTTGGTGCTAATCCCAGTGCAGGCAAATCTCTAACTAGGAAGTTGTTTTGTTACAATCACAATGGTGGTTGCAGACAGCAGCTTGCTTCAGGCTTCTGAGGAAAGAATAGCTTCCCAGAAGCTCAGGAAGAGTCTTCAGAAGTATCACAGATACCCCAAATTGCAGTTTGCAGGAGAGAGCTTTGCATTTTAGCTTGCTGCTAAAAAAAGGGAGCCTGGGAAAGAGAAGCTGCTATGTGTGGAGCTTGGGTTTTTACCTGCCAGTGCAGGGGGCTGGGGTGGACTGGGACAGCACTGTTATTTCCAGAGGATCTGTGTCTGGATCTGAGCAGGGCCCGAGAAGCCAATGTGTGCAGCCTGTTCCTGCCTGTAGGTTTGGACAGGTGTGAGTAATTATTGCTTGGTGCTGCTGTAAAGGAGAGAATCCAGCTCCCTCCCACAGTGCCAGATCTGTCTCAGCAGACTTCAGTGGAAACAAAAAGCCAATATAAGCTTGTTTGAGAAAGTCAGCAGTGATCTCACAGGAGCAGGTCGGTGGAACGAGGTGACAATTTTATGCAGTCAGTTTTCAAGGTGGAACTGTTCTTCTGGGCTTGGATATGGTCTGTGGAGTGTGAGCAGAAAGCCAGTAGCAAGCCCTCACTTTCATGTGTGAGTATTTTTACCTTTTTTCCTCCCTAAAACATCTGGCACTACTGACAGTCCCATGTTGTTGAAGGAAGAAATAAATAATAATAGACCCTTTCTAGTAGAGCTTAGCCACTTAATTTCCAGCAGCAGTATTGACACTAGGGCTGAGCACAACACCTTAAGCTGTCCAGAGGCATCAATTTTAAAATGCAAGCATTTATTCTTAATGTTAGTGTCACTTGAAATTGTAAGTAAAAGAGGCTGAAAAGAGTTTTTTAGGGCTTTTTAGCAACCTGATGTAAAGCCTTTCATACACTTTGCTTTATGCACTCTCTCCTGGTACAAATTTGGTTCCTCAGAGAGGGTAGAATCTGTGTGGGTCCTTCCTGAAACAGCAGATATAAAAGAAAAGATAAAAATAAACTGAAGCAACACAAAACCAATTATGAAGTCAGGGCAAATTAATAGGGCAGAGCATTGAAATTTTTTTGGTTTTTTTTTTTATTAGTTAGATTTAACTCAGCATTTTCTTTCACTTGTATGTGCAGCTGCTGCTTTTGAAGTTAATGTGAGGGTAGGTATGATTGGACCTGCACTGTTTTTAACTTGCCTCCTTGCTTTGTTGCAGATGCTCTGATTCTCTCTCTGTCAGTCACTATTGTTCTCCACTGCCAGCAGAATGGCAACTACAATGGCTCTGAGCTCCCACTTCAAGATGCCTCCTCTTTCCAGAGACTGAAGGAAAAAGCTTTTTTTCCCAGGGGGCCTTGTTGTAGTAGAGTTGCATGTTCATGAGTAGGTCAGGCTAAGACAAGACTGATCAAGCATACAGAGCTGTTTTGGGAGTTGTGTGAACATGGGCATGGCTGCAGGGGTTCCTTCTTCAGGCTGATGGTGCTTTTTGCATCTTGAGGCCTGATAGATCCTATGATTCCTCTTTTAGTCCCCTCTGAGCAGAGTTGATACTTGCTCCCTTTTTGTGCTGTTCTGGAAGAGCATCTTTGTGGGGGAGCCACTACAGCCTATCTAGAGGATGGATTATTTTTACTACTTTTAGCATTTTATGGGGGAAGATAGGATGGTGGGAGGATGAACCAAGGAAAGCAAGTTAGAGAACTTGCAGCCATTCACAAGCTGCAGTGCAGCTATTTCCATCATGCATACTTTCTTGTTATCTCCCAAATGACAGATCAGCTTTTCTTTTGCAAAGGAAACAGTCCAGTGTGGATGTCTAGCCCCACAGTATGACAGAATCCTGATGAGTCTGGCTTGCTGTAACACACCTTCAAGGAGAAAACATACTGCTCACTGATAGAGCAAGCTGCTAAATGCAATTTGAGTATTACAAAGTCTCTTGACCCTTAGCTAATAAGTTTAGCTTGAGAAAGTAACCATTTAACTGTCACCAGCTGGCAGGCACCTACATTAATGCTGAAGGCTGCACATTGTTTAGATTTAAATTATCTTGGGAATTTAACTCTTGCATTGCAGTTGATAAAGAGCAGCATTGTCTGGAGGAAGCCCAGCTCTAAAAATGGGTGGAGGTTTTGCTACTCAGTGGGCTATTAATTTAGTGAGGTGGGGATGGCTGCTTCCAATCTGTTTCCTTTTTTAGGCTGACACTTCTTGGGGCTCTCCCCTCTACCCTTTGTTGCTTTCCCCTCACCCAAAGGTATGTCAGCACAAGAAAGTTCTCCAATTCCTTTGTTGTTTTTGTAGAACTGTGACCAGCTAGTTGAGTGGATAGTTAGAAATGACCATTTGTACCAGGGCTTCTCAAAGGGTTTCTTGCATTTCTTGGATGGAGAAAGACTTGATGCAAACAAGTCTGGTGAATTTAACTGTCAGTAGATGCTAATTTTTATTTTACAGTTTTTGGGGTTTTTTTGTTTTGTTTAAACTGGAGCCCAAGCTTAGGACAGGAAATGAATCCACTGAGCCACCCAGCCTGCTGACTGCTGATATAAAGAACATATGGACAAGAGCAGTGCAGAGGTGAAGTGGTTTAGCTATTGCAATCATGCATCAAGCTGATTGATTTGAATCCAAGATGATGCTGACATTTCAACTCAGCCTTTTTTCTATGTGGCTGAAAGTTCAAAGGCAAGTGCATTCTCTTGGGAGAGGAAAAGTGTCCCTAGCAAATTCAGGGGCTCTAGCACTGCCCTAGAGCTCTCCAGCTAGGCAAGCTCTTGTGTCACTTTACAAATCTAAAATAGATTTTTTCCTTGTTTGCATTGCTTGAATTTGGGACAGTAGCCAGTATCCTATTTATCCCAGAAGCAGATTGATAGTAGACAGCTTAGCTGTTTAGGCAAGATGCAGTTTTAAGTAACCTCAACACCTCCAAAGGGATGCCATCCTGATTCCAAGCTTACTTTTTCCATAAGAATACAAGTAGGACAGGAATTTTGAGCAGCCTTTTCCAAGTAATGGTTTAATTTGAGAATTTCCTTCCCTTCCCCCTGCCCCCAGTTCAATTCTTGGAATATTTTTATCTACTTTTAATAAATACTATTTGCATCTTTTCATCCTGTTATTTTTTAATTCTTAAATTCCCATGTGCTTATGGTTTTCAAAGCAGCATAAGAAAATGGGGACTCTTCTCTGGGTATGATAAAGTACAAAAATCCTCTCCTTTTTTTACTGCTAGTTCACAAAGCTTTTTGCTTTGAGGAGGAGGGATGCAGAACAACACTCAGGAAAAGCTTAAACTAGCAAATGCAATTATGATACAAAATTTTATGAGGCCCTGAGAATGAACATCAAAACTAGAGATCTGAAAGTCTGAAAGCTCATTAAAGTGCTCTAGAAGGAAGGGTATTCAAAGGGGTGTTGATGGGACCTTATTTCTTCAGGCCTTGGTTTGCTCTCCAGTGAACAATTAAACATGGAGCTGGCAATTGATATGAAAACACAGTGTGAAGATTATGGGGAAACATCCCCTATAATGTCCTGGTAGTTCTCTTCAGGAGCTGAGTTTGTGTGAGTTTTCCTTTTGTCAATTACTGAAGTTCCCTCCTGTTTCTACCTCTTCTTTGTAGAAGGAAGCAAAGTATTTAGGTCTGTGTAGCTGACAGAGCAAGAAGCAGAGCTCTTTGCTGCCACTGACCATTGTTCATCTTACCCTCAGAGACTGAGAAAATGCAAGAGAAGGCAGGAGGATCAAGGGAGTCACTGTGCAACAGTTCCTATTGCTGCTAAATCCTAGTGCAGTGGTGTTATCCACCTCAGCAGAGTCCAAATCCTGTGGTAATCAAAGCAAAGCTTCCCTTTGAGCAGTAACATGCTCCCAGAGGTGGTTTTATCTCTGTGCTCTCTGGTTAGCAGGGCAGTTCTATGCTGCAGACGTGTTGCAGATGGAAGTACCTTCCTTTGGATCTCCAAAGTTTGGATCTCCCACCGATCCTTGAACACGTGTAGTTCTTTTACTTGAGACTGGCTCAGTAATTCCTTTAGTGAAATGTGACTTTGCTTTCATTTTGAGACCTTTGTTTCAAAGTCTAACATTTGGTTCCTCACAGCAAGCTCGCTTCAAAAAAGCATCTTCCTATCCCAAAGGTTCATGTTGATTAGATGTGCTAAGTGAATTATGTGAATACATGTTATAGACTATTGAGTGTAACCTGAATTTCCTAATAATAATCTAGTTAGTAAAGCATTTGGTAAGTAGGTAGTAAAATCTGGTAACTAACTCTGTGAAATTACCATCAAAAGTTTTCATGGAAAACATCAAAACATGTTGATCACCCTTGATGGAATTGCAGGTACATGAAAGGAGCTTTCTGACAAATGTGTGTGTGTGCCTATAGTACACAGGTGGCTGATAATTCTTCCACAGCATGTTCTTCCTGCTCTTCCAAACGTTATACCTCCTTCTGCCTTAGTTTCTGGTTGCCTCTTCAATATGAGGCAAGAGTTTCCCATCCTGCTCTGGGACATGTCACCCAATTCCTATCCACTCCCATCACCATACTGACCAGTCAGCAGCCTCAGGCATAACGTGTGTCACCCTTGATCAAATTTGCAGAGGAGTTCCTGGAGTGTGTGGTCACTGTTGGAATAATATGCAGCCTGCTGAGAGTGCTTTCTGGCACCAGTGCTTTGTGACTACTTGAACAATTTCTAAATGTTCATCTTCTCTTTTGATACACAGGGAAAAAAAAAAAAAAAAAAAAAAAAAGATTTCCAAAGATTTTGACACTGCATTCTGGCATCTGAGTAGTTTGGAGGTTTTTTGGGGGTTTTTTGAACATTTTTAATCTGAACAGGAATATTCAGCACCTAATGTCAAAATATTTGGAGTGCTAAATATCTGCAGATGTTATCTTAGAATAATTAGAAAAGCTGCATGTGGTGCTGTTACATTGTCTCAATGTGTTTTAGTTCCTATCAAATTATTTTGGTAAGGTATTTATGTGCTTTCCCAGATCATCAGATGCTTTGTTTCTCTTAGCTATGTATTTCTTAATTCACAAGTGACAGACCCACCTATTTATAGTTAATAGCTTTTTTGTTAATTTCCTTTATTTCTAATTGGGAGTGAACTTACCTGTCATTGGATAGGGCTAACACAGGACCAGGCTGTGAGGTTCTGTGTGTACCAAAGCCACCTGGATCTTCTCTCACCATGGTGGCAGGAATCTGCCAGTTGCTGTCAGGGAAAAAGAGAGGGATATATACTTTTAATTTTCCTGGATATCTGTCCCTAGCAGCAGTAGAGGCTTTTTCAGATGGGAATGTTGGGGAGGATAAGGCAGAGATAAGAGGAAGGTTCCTGGTTTTCATCCCTGGGTACAACCTTCACCTCTGGGTGTGACTCTGGGTTGACAGTCCTGTTGCCATCTCTAATTTCTGTATTGTCACATACTGGAGAAGGAACAAGAACATACTTTGTACCACATGAATTCTCAGATTACTGTGCAGAGCTGTTCTAATCATGAGTTGTCACTTTGCATGACTGATGGAAGAATCTCTCGTACTGCTGAGGCTTAAGGACACAAGAGCAAAGGAAATTCCTTCAGACAGGAGACTTCATTGCCAGCTTTCCACAGAAGGCAGATGGACAGGCCAATGTACTCTTTTTTGCAAAGAGTTTTCTAACAATTTTGAACAAAGCTGTTGACAGTGCAAGCTGTTGGCATGTGGAAGTTGTAAGAAAGGTGTGATGTGTTTCAAGACAAAGGGGAAAAGCTGATGAAGGCAATAGTTAAAGAGGGAGGGTGCAGTTGGTAGCAAGCTGAACTGGAGCCAAGCTTTAGGGTGAGGCAGGTGGGCATCTTTCTGTTTCTACACTAAGGAATCATCAGGCAGAAAGAGAGATTTACTGGGAACCTAAATTCCCAATACAACTGCTCTGAAATGGTTTGCCACGTGGAACTGGGATAGCAATAAATTGGGATGTAGGTGGAAGTGGGATTGCGAGCCTGGGAGTAGGAACAGTGGTGGATTTGCCAGAGAAGTTTGAGAGTGGTTTCATATTTTGTAGAAGACTTCAAAGGGGAAACAAGAAGTAGGCGTCACATTCCCACATTGCTGAATTCTAGATTTTATTCTGACTAAATTCCTCGTTGCTAAAAGCGGAACCAAAAGTGTTCCTCCAAATAATTCCTTGTGGAGGTGAATTTCAGTTTAACATGGAGAAGTGCTAGGCAAAAGCATGTTCAGTACGTGTCAGTCCAACATCATGGCTTTTCCCTGTAAGGCAGTTAACAGGAGAAAGGCAGCACAGTTTTAGTACAGCTCCATTTGGGAAGCTACAGGAATGTGCATTATATGGAGCAACTTTGAAATACACAGTTCACTCAAAAGAAAGCCTGTTGTGTAATGGGCTCAGACTGTCTGTTTGGGTAAAGGTGTCAGATGGAGTTACACCAGGGACTGTTCTCAGTCCAGCATGGCTTGCTACTTAAAGTTGGTGTAAGGAATGGAGAGAGACCTCTAATCAGAGGTCTGTGGTAGATGGAGAGGAGTACTGGGAATTTATGGTAGACTAGATTAAAATGAAATAAAATTTGGATTAAATTGTAGAGTTGGGTGGAAGTCAAAGTGAGATTTGATCAAGGACAGTCAAAGGGGCAGGAATAATCAAATGCACAAATTTTGAATGGAAGGAACCTCTGAAAGTAGCAAGATCCCAGGGGAGGCAGTGGAGTTCATGGAAGATAGCAGAATGAAGCTCTGCTCTACACCCAAGAGAAATTATATCCTAGAGTCTGGTACAACAAATACTCTGACAAGGTGTAATATTTATTACTAATGCATCCATGAGGCTGCCTGATAGAACCATTAAAATCAGACTTCAGTTTAGGGGCAGGAGTGCCTGTACACACGTGTGGTCAGAGAGCATTTACCCTAACTACAGCCCTGCAACCACTTCATTCATGTGGGAACTAATCCTGATTGGTGCTGTATTGTGAGGGGAGTGTCACATCTGCAAAGTCAAATATTTGACTAGGAAAAGAACTTGCCTTTTGTAGTTAGTGGAATTTGAATATGTTAAATAATTGGATCATTTAACTTTGATTACTAGCTGGAGTAGTTAGTAAGTGCATGATATACATACAAATAGCATCAGCACAAATAAGCTGTTTCAACTAACTAACTAACACCACTGGTAGTTAAGGGCTAACTTAATAGAAATAGACTCATTCCCATGACTACATGGATGGGATGGCAAAGAGCAGGGAACATTTCATCAGTTCCTAAACAAGCTTAGCATTGCAGGATATCCTGATTGTCACTGCAGCATAAAGAAAAACTTGTTGCATTGGTCTGTAGCAACTTTACAGTTCCTAAATTAATTAAGGCTGGGAAAAACCTTGCTGATGAACTTTCTGAAGAAGTCAGCTGTTCTATGGGAGCTGGATTTCAAATAAAGTTTAATAAAAAACCTCATTAAACTGTGTGAGAGAGTGAAACATCACCATTTAAGCAGGTGGTACCATGTCCCTCAACCACCAAAGCAGGAAAGAGATTATGGAATGGCTCTGTGAAAATCCCCTCTCATGAAGTTCATTAAAGACTGATAAATTTTATTCTGGACTTGCAACACGTGCTGCTTGCAAAGGCTCCCGATTTGTCTCCTCCTTGGATAGTGCATCCAGATCCACAAGTAACATGCAAGTTTGCATTTCATTTTGAGCCCAGCAGGCATACAGCAATGAGGTTACAAGACCTTTCCAAGTGAGCCTGGAGGGACTTGTTGGCTAGAGTTTGGATTTCTGGCAAGCAGCTCACTCCAGCTCTTTTCTGTAATAAACTCAGGGTTCAGTCCCCGGCCTCTTGCAGATACCGAGCACTGTTGCGTGTCTCTGGATAATCAGTCACTGGGAAGGCACAGATGTTTCAAGATACATTGCAATGGGTGCAGCATATAAGAAAGGCAACATCAGGGTCATACTACAGATGCAACCACATCTTACTTCTGTTCTTTTCTTGACAGGAAAATTCTTGTAACATTTGCGGTTTTCTGGTTGCTAATGCCATCAAATGAGTAAGGCAAAAACTAATAATGCTTGGGACTTTTATTTGCTGCTCATTAAACCTTGCAGTGCCATGGATGGCTGATGCCTTTACTGCAGGCAGATCCAACAGAAGAGCAATACAGCAATGAACAGTGGGATGCAGGATTGCCCAAGGCTGTGGCTTGACTTGATTTGGACAGCAATTCTAACAAAATCAGGATTTTAGAAATATGGAACTAGGAGGTGTCCCAGTCCTTACAGTTGTGTAGATACTAAGAACTGAAGAAACTTGGGCATTTTTTCTTTTTCCTGTACCTGAGAGATGCTTCTTATTAAATGAGAAGAAAATAGACCCAGTAAAGATTCGGAATTTGATGTTTAATTTGTAAATTATTACTTCTGTAGCACTAATGCTAAAGATGTTTTTGTTGTGTACCTGCTGTGCAGGGGGCTGCATTGATTGTCAGAGGGTCCTTCCATTTTAAATCCTTGAGGAGCATTCATGGCAGGTGGACTTGAATGAGACTGCTTCCTGCTGCCAGTGACTGTCAAATGTGGCTCACCAGACCAAGTGCTAGAAGTTTCTCTTGGAGGTGTCAGGTCTTGCTCACATGGAAAGAGCTGTAAAAAACCACTGTGATACCACTGAGACACTGATGGAAATAATGAAGAATCTTTGTTAATTAGCTCTTCTCTAGTAGCCAGTTTGGGCAATAGATACACACCTTTTGCTGATGTTAGCCAACACTTTTTGGTTTCAGTGATAGAGGCCTGTGTTGAAGCAATAAAAGTTCTGGTTTTCTCTTTACTGGTGGGGAGAGTTGTTAAATCCATATGGCTCACAGTACTCTCGTTGATGGCTCCAAGTGCTGCAGTTAGTTGTACTGCTGCAGGGCTTTGCACTGTAAAATATTATAGCCCTTTAAATAAGAGCAACAAGTGATTCCTAAACTTGGCTTATTTGATCTTTTAAAACTTACCCTCAAGTGATGAAGCAAACAGTGGCTTTTCAAGCACTCTCCAGTTGTATTAACTACTAAACACATCTCCCAGTGTGCTCTGCAAAGATGCCTCAAACACTGTCCTTTTGCCTTGTACTTGCTAGTCCCATGGAATAAGCAGTTATTTCTTTTGCATCTAGGCTGTCTGGGTGGGATGCAGATGATGGGAATTCATTAATGCTTAATGTAACAAACGTGAAGATTCTTAACTTTTGTCTTAGTGTTAACACTCACAGCAAGACAGCAGCTTTTATTAGCTACACAGGAAAATAAACCTTTCTCCTTGCTGTGTGAGTAGATCAAGTTGGTTTATAGTATTTGCCTGTACAAAGGTGTTATTCTTGCCCTGTGCTTAAGGAAGCAGAATCACTGCTAGCAGTGGTAGTCAGGATGGTAACCATCAAGCTGTAAACTCTTTACAGAACAGTGTCAGGAACAAGATCCTTTCTACACTTAATGGGGAACATGAATGAGCACTTAGATGGCTCTATTAATGTCTGGAGAAGACTTTCTAGAGTGAGTGTCCTCTGACACTTGGCACAGACTCCTAGACCTGGACAAACGTGAGTATTATAAACTGTGGAATATAAACCTTTTGCTACAAATTCAGCTAATAAGCTTTGGTCCTTATTGATTTAAGCCGGAAAGACAGTAAGTTTCACTCTTCAAACTCATTAAAAACTGGCAGGAGAAAGAGAGGAGTTTTCTTGAGGTGTATCAATAGCTAATTATTTATCAGTCCTTTGTCCTTGGAGTTGTGATGATCCCAGAGTGAGTGTATATGCTTTTTCCAGTCCACACTGTTATGTCCTTTGTTTATATCTCAAATCAGCAGAAACTCTGATCTTCACCTGGTGTTTTATGGCAGCTTGTAGAACTGTAAATGTGAATATGCTCTGACAGCAAGCCTTTGGTCACTGCAAACTGGAATGATTTGAAAAGCTGTGTAACCTTTTGACCAAACTTGGGCTGATGTTCAACATCTTTAACAAGAACTGAAGCCAGGACAGCTCTGATGACTTCAGATTTTCATTGCAAGCCAGCTGTAGACCCTAATGTGCATTCAGGTTGGGACAGAGGCTGTAATGGGTCAGCTGCACCATTTGGGCAGGAATGTGCTTGCTCCCTTGGGGTGCTGGGAGAGCAGTAGTGTTCTCACTGGTGCTCTATACTTATCTGGCACTGCAAAGCAGTGGCTGCTTTCTTCTCCTTTCCACAACTGTTCATGGGCATCAGCTACCTCAGGGCAGCTTTGCCAGCATCTGTCATGGTTTTCCTTTGCTTTCACTATGGTGCTGAATGATGTGACACTGTGGGCTGCTCCCTGTAAATAATCAGTGCAGCTCTGCACAAACCCCACATTACAACAGTGTGCTGGCTTTGCTGCTCCAGGTCTGAGTCCCTGGTGTGCATGTGATTTGAAATGTTGGATGTTAAATCCTTTGTTCTGACAGATCAGTGTGTAACTTGACATCACATCACTGGATTGATCCAGCCAGGAATGTGATAGCTCTGCATTAACAGAAGCTTTCTTCAGTTTGGGTGCAATCCTCAGCCTCTTTTCTAGCCCTAGTGAGGCAGTTGCATGGGCTCTCTCATGGGCTGAAACAGTTCCCTGGTTCTTCAGGGGGTGTTGGAAGAGCTAAGTAGTAATCATCAAATTGTTTTTTTCTGACTAATACAGATGAGAGATGAGAGCTGGATCACTTATGTTTATATATGTAGTAAAAATAGTATAACAAAACTCTGTGGAACCTGTGTGGAAGGGGAAAGTGATTTTACTTCAAAACACAAATATGTTGATCCTACCCACTCACATTCTTGTAACTGGGAGCACTTGGGTGGTCTGGATTGGATCACTTGTGACATGGGGAACAGGACAGTCGTTGTCAAGTCCTCTGTCTTTTGGGTCTTTCCTGACTGGTGATGACAGCAGGATTTTGGACAGTCTTTTATGCCTTTTAGACATCAACAATAGTTATGATGTATCCTTTTGACTGTAGAATTTTGCTTCATCCTCTGTAACTCTTAACCAGGGTTGCTTGCCATTGTCTTTGGCCTTATTTTGGATATCTTCGAGGCTATTGTTTATTTTTCTATTGAGGTGTGTGCTGTGTGGTATAACCTTCGTGTGCATTTCATTGGTACAGTGGTAATGTTTCTCAAAAATACTCCAAAACAACAAGTTGCAGCTGAAATAGATGATCATTGCATCCAACTGGTAGTATTCTAGTCTTAAATATATTTTCTGTGCCTGACATACCGGTACCTTTTGGGATGTGTGTTACTGACTATGGGTTCTACCCAATGCACCTGGAGATCCAGGATTCTCTTGAGGACCTTTGGGTTGCCTTGGATGTTACAGCATGGGAGCTTCTCTGTGCTTGCTGTACAGACAGTTTTGATGTCCTCTGAGGCATCCTCCTGCCTGCCCTGATCCTAGCTTCCCCTCCTCTTCAGCTGGCTCTGCCACCCACTGTGCCTGTGCACACAATGCCAGTGAAAAAGAAAGAAAACTAACAAACATCAACAAAGTAAAACATCAGTAGGTGTTCAGGTTGCACAGATGGGACCCTTCAGCTTGGAGAAGAGGAGAATGGGGGGTGACCTAATTATTGTTTATAAATATGTAAAGTGTGAATGCCAAGAGGACAGAGCCAGTGTTCCTGTGGGACCTGCTATAGGTGACCCTGCTCTGTCAGGGGGGTTGGACTCAAATCTTTTGAGGTCCCTTCCAGCCCCTAACTTCCTGTGATTTCTCCCCTCCCCATTCCAGTGTCTAAACTCCACTAGACTGACACCATAGGATGCTTCAGGCCACACTCTCCAGGGCAGCAACTGGAACTCCTCATGTGATCGAAGTCACTTGGCCAGCAGCCCTTATCACCATGGGCTTCATTCCTCTGGTAAGAGTGGCTGGTGCATGGTAACCACACTGTAGTTCCAGCTCTTGGAGTCTCAGGATTTCTCTCTCAGCAGTGAGCTGGTGTTTGTTCTTATCCCACCTGAGCCCCCCTGGCTGGGTTTGGGTAACTGTGGGCATGCAGCAGCCCAGGGTGTCTGTGGCTGTCAATCCTCATACCCATACAGTAGATGTTTTTATTGTCCTTGCTTATCTGGCTGTCCTTCACTGTTTTAATGTGAACCATACCAAATAAAGCTGCCTGAGAACTGAAGATTATCTATGGTATTCATCACTTTTAGGAAGGGGAGTGGTTGGTTTCATGTTGGCTCTTAGCATTTGCTAGGCCTTGTCTCCTTGACAGGAAACAACAGACTAAAATTACTACCAAGAGCAGCTGCTTAGAAGGAGCTTTTCGGGTATTTTTTCCGCTTTTGCTGACCTGAACCACAGCAATTATAAGTTCTGGTTATTGTAAACTTACCACAGAACACAAGGCATACCTTAAAATGATGTCATGTCTAGACGCACAATTCAGGTATAAATTACGGAGAGAAAGTAGCTTGTTCAGTGGTTAAACTGTAAAAATTTAACAAGATATTTCTGTGTCTCTAACCTTCACTCTTACATACGTATTTCTTTACCTCTTACCAGGAGAATTCTGTGACTGCCTCTTAATTTTTTTGTGTTGGGAGATGGAATTTCCTCCCGGTTCTCCATTTCATTTCCTATTTCTGCCTCGCCTGGCTCTCAGGGGAAGCAGTGTAGCCATCTACTTAGAGCCCAGAGCTGGAGAGGAAGACTCTTGGGTCCAGTCATGATGCAGACAAGGTCACAAAGAGGCTGATCTACAGCAACCTTTACAAAACCTGGCTTGCTGTTTTGGGAAGTTTTGTTTTATGGGGTTGTAGGGGTAAGAGAATTCTGCTGTGTTCCCCACCCAGATATGTGATTTTCAGAAGTATTCACTATTTGCAGTCTCAGCAACAACCCTGTAGTCTGTAGTGGGGTTGGTTAGGCCTTGTGCTTAAGGGTAACCTTATTTACATCAGGGTTGTCTATCTGGTTATGGTAGTTTTGTCTCTGTCTGGTCCCTGCTGCTGCTCTGCACGTCAATGGTGGAGTGTGGCTAAGGTATTATGGGCTGTCTTGTGCCTTGTGAGCTCAGAGGATGCCCATGGCAGGTGCTGCACAGAACAGCACATGCAGAAGTCACTTGTGTCCCATCCACCATCAGTTATTAAAACAGTTTCCCACACTTGGCCTGGGCTTAATTTCATTAGGAGTTTGGAACTGCTGGCTTACCACCTGGTGTAATCTATACCCTTCAGGTACCTACTAGGAAATAGAGGCTTTGGAGATGGAAGAGGCCTGTTGGGTTAACAAGCCAGTGCAGGACTATTCTCTGTGGCATATTCTGTTGTGCTTTTCCTGGCCTAATTGCACAGTGAAGTGCAATTGAAGGGAAGGAATTTGGCAAGAATATCCCTTCTTTTTACCAAGTATTTGGTCTCCAATTCTTTTAGTAAGATTTTTGTCATCTCCTTTATAACTTACTGCCATCTAGAATTTCTTCCTTGTCCATATAAATGGCTATTGCAGATTTTGTTCCTCCACATGATGCTGCTTCTCACCTGAAGAGCACCTTGCCCTTCCCACATAGCTGCTCTGCTACTTGTGTGTGCCCTGGAGGGCAAAGCTCCTACTTCAGGCCAGTAACTGTGCTTGGACTGAACTCTTATCATACCTGGGCCTCTCGTGATCTTTCTTAACTCATAACCACATCAGTTCCTTTCCTGGAAGCTGTCTACAGTGCAGGCCTCTGGAGACAACTTTTAGTGCTCAGCAAGCAGAAATGGCAGTTGATGGTATAGAAGTTTTTCTGTACTTGTTGCCATAGAGACAGTTTTGATATATCCTGAAGAATTATTTCACTGTGTTTCAGTGTGTGCAGCAGTGCTCTTGTTTCCACAGGGCTGTGTGTGTCTGGTTAGCTTGCAGCATCCTCATTGGCAGTTACTGTGCTGGGAGGGGGAAGGCTTTGCTTTGGCATCCACAAACTTAGGTGGACAAGCCCTAAGCCTTGATGCATTCCAATCCACCTGACTTTTGGTAACAGCAATGAAGACAGCTTTTCAGTGTTGTGTACAGATGTCAGGTCTGCTCTGGAACCATGACTTTTCTGTCCTCACCTGATATTTGGTATCAGAAAGCCCCTATTTGCCCAGGCTCTTTTAGCTGTCCTGTTTTTCAGGCTCAGAGCAAGATTTGTTTTCATTTGGATGCATTTGTGTCAATATTTTCCCCTGAGTTCTTTGTCCCTATCAGCAGGGTTTGCAAAGAGTTATGTGGAAGGTGAACACAGCATGCAACTTCCAAGGTGCCCAATGTCCCTTGAGTGGTTTGGTGTGACTGCACCACAAATTGTTACATCTTGAGATCAATAAACAAAATAATTGTGTGTACCAAGGCCATGATTCCTCCACTGGAATATTTTATTGTAGTCAGTGTACTCAAGCAGCTTTAACTTCCACTGCACCCTTCCAGTCTGCACAGGCTGAGATGGCCTTGGGGCCCTTCTCAGCTTTTGACTGAATTATTGTTTTTGTACATAGATGTCTCTGCTTTTCCTTTTTTTTCTTTTAGTGGCTATTAAATATAGGAGGAGAGTGTTATTACAGCTCTAAATGTTCTGTCAGCCAAAATTTGTCCTCATGCCTGCTTCTAGGATATCCACTTGCAGTGTCCCAGTTTTCCCCTGTTCGTGGCTTTTTAGAAGTACTTTGTCTTTTGTGAGACTTGACCAGTTCAAGTGCAAACAGATGGAAAGCAGCAGAGATCCAGCTCCATAGCAGCACCCTGGCCAGGGTCTTAACTCATCTGAAGTGTTTGGTGCTCAGGGACTGGGGCTACAGCCAGGAATTGTGTAGCCTGGGGCAGGATGCTGTAGATTCCTCCATGTGTTGTCCCCTCACTATCCCTCCATCTTCTCATCCCACTTCCTCTTTCATCCCATTTTTCCAAATCTGTAGCCTGGTTTTATATTCTTGTTTGCCCAGGTGGAGCTTTGCTTCCTTTCCTGGAATATGGAGATGTCCCTCTTCTGGGCTGTTCCAAGGGCAGGAAGCTATAGACTCAGCTGGAACTCCTCCCCTCCCTGGGCTGATGGGGACAGGGAGTGGTGGTGCATGGGAGAGAGAAGAGACTTACAGAGAAACAGTTGGTGCCTCAGGCAAGAGTCTTCTTGGCACCCTGTTCTGTGGGATGGTTTTTAGGAAATGCTCTGCAGTGGATGAGCACTTCATTTGGATAATGGATTCTGATCCTACTGCTCAGTGTGTGTGAGCCTGAAGTCTCTACTTCAGATGCTCACAAGACAAAAGCAAATCCTTCTGAGCCCTGATCAGCATAGGATCAGTCCTGTCTAGTGGGGCCAGTTTTGAACCCAGGGGTCAATCCATTGCCTCAGGAATAAGGCTGCCCCCAAGGGCTGGCCCCTGGCCTGACTAGGTGCTAACAAGGAGGATGGTCCAATGAGACCACCAGGTGTGTTTCTCATCTGGAATTATCATCACATGACATTGCTGGGGTTGATGTGAGCCTCCTTCAAACAACTGTCATCTGGAAGTTTGCAAATGTTCCAGGGAAAATTAACTTGCTCCAAAGTGAAGTGATGTAGGAGGCAAAGCTTCAGACTGTTCTGGAATGTTGAACTGTGTGGAAGCTGGAGACTTCCCACTTCTGCTCCATGTGGAGTAACTTAGCTTTTTCAGCACCTCAAGGGCATTGACATACATCCAGGGAAGGGAAAGTAGGAGAAATGCAAGAAATGAAAATGTGAACCAGAGGTGTTTAGGCAGACACCAAGGCCTGGATATGAGATTCCCTTTGGCTTTTTATAGGAAAGGGCAGGGATAGAATCTCTGGGGAAAACACACCTCTTCTGCAGCTTTCTGCTCAGAGATGGCCTTTACAAGTGTGTGTGCATGGATAATCTCTTAAAATAAAAAGCTCTGTTTCACACTGGGTTCTTAACCACGTCATTAAGCATCATCACTAGAATTCTGTAGTGAGGGTTTAGCTGAATGTTAGTAGAAATACAAAGCTGCTTCTCACTCACATGTTGTAGTTAGGCCAGTGCTGTGTTGGGTGCTTGAACATTGGTGGTGGAAGTAAAGCAGTGTGTGGAGTGGAGTGTAAAACCTGCCACGGTGCTGATTGTACATAGATGACTGTAAAACACACCATAACACTTTCTCATGATGTAAGGCTGTAAATATACATAGAAAAACGCACATGGCATGTGTGGTTATGCTTCTTTCTGTTGCATCTCTGCTCACAGATTTTCATGCTCAATGTTTGTGCAATGGCTGCCAACTCACTGGCATTTTGTGTCATGGCTGCATGACTCTTTAGACCTATCCAGGTTTTCAGGCTGTAGTCTCAGCCACACCATTAAGCCAGGCTATGAACATTTGGAAGACAGACCATATCACTTTTTTTCTTTTTAGATATAATCTCTGCTAGTTCTTGAAGTGGAGTTTGAGTGACTGGTGACAGATCTACACTAAATTTGGAAGGAAATGCAAATTATTTCAGAGCAAATCTTTTTCACAGAGCAGGTCTCTGCTGGCTGGGGAGGAAGGATCAGATATATCCACCTAGGTTTTCTCATCTAGCCAGCTTCACATTCCTTCCTCTCCTCCTTTCTGTTTCTTTTCTCTTTCTTTTTTATTTTTGTTCCTCCCAAGGCACATTTTTTCTGTTTTTTTTTTTTATAGTGGTTATGGCACAGCCCAGCTCAGCATATAGCTGCCCACCATATAGTGGTGGGCTGGTCTGGGCTCCTGAGTGCCCAGTCTTTGGTGTGGCTCAGAGCAGCTCCCACCAGTGCCATCATCCTCAGCTGCTTCTGGGTGCCAGTAAGATGTCCCTGGCCCCACAGGGTGAGGTATTCCAATCTCTTCTGCTTTTATTCTACACGTTTGCCCTTTTCTTCTGCATTGTTAATCCCATCCCATCTGAGGCTTCCTTAGGAACTGGGAGAAGGAGCAGGATGCAATTGTCTTCTCTCACTTCCCTGAAATGGACACCACAAACCTTGGGTGTTGTGGATGGACTTTTGCTTGGTATGTGCTAGAGGAGAGCAGCAATACCTGGAGAAGGTTCTCTGCAGCTGCTACTGAACTGAATTTCAGCACCACTGCCAAAATGGTTGGCAATGGATTGCCTCCACCTCATCTGCTGCCTTCCACCAGGATTCCAACACTGCAAATGCTGCTCTCCTGTGCTTGCCCCTTCAGGTTGAGGGAAGATGAGTGAACTGTCAATAGCTATGAAATTGGGACTACAGAGTGGTCTGCAAGCTCTGCCTCTAACTCTTCTCCAGCTGCTCCTTGTGGAAAGAAACTAGAGGGTAAATCCAGGAGTATCTTCTACCCTTCAACCACCTGAGGAAGGCATCTTCTGTGCATGCTTTCTGCAGCTGCCTTCCCCAGAGGGCTCTATGGAAGTGCAGGAGGCCTGTTGGCCTGCAAGAAGGAAAGTGATACTCTGGAAATTGCTAGGCTGCAGGTTTAACCCTTTTGCTTCTGGAGTTCAAAAGCACTTACTGCTTCAACATGCCAAGCAGTCCTTCCTACATGTCTCACAACTAAGCTGTGGGCTCCTGGGTTAGTGCAGGGCAGCCCCTTTCCTTCCCTGCATCCTTAGGATCCCAGCTGTGCAGATGAGAAATCAGCAGGGAATGACCAAGCAAGAAGAGGAGGTGAAAGCAAGGGCCTGAACACTGAAAAGGGAAACTCTGGGAGTGGCTCAACCCTCTCCCCACCTTTCCTAAAGCTCAGCAGCACTCATGGAGCTGGAATGGGGGCTGCATTTATCAAATTCTTGTCTGCAACAGCAATGCAGTTGTTTTAGATTAGTGTACAAATAGACATTAGTGTAATACATCTGTTGTTAATCCACATCTTGGTAGAAAAGAGATGCCAACACATCATTTATTAGCCACGTCGATCCTATAATGTCCTTTCTTTTGTCTTTTGAGTATGTAATAGGTTCCAGGATGTCTTTTATTTCGTTGTATACCACATTTCCTCTTGTCTAACATAGCAGGACATAACGTGTTCCAGGATGTAATTTATGCCATTTTGGAACTGGACACTATACAATATGTCCTGAACTTTTCTGAAAATCTTCAGTGTGTTGGTTGTGCTCTGTTCACAGGTCAGTCTTTGCAGGATTGAGTGGTAGAGCATGAAAACTAGCAGGAAGAAAAGCAATTCATTCTTAGTCCAAGGTGAGCTAAAGGATCACCAGGAACTCTGGGTGTTGGTATAGCAGGCTGTAACTCTTACACCATTGCTCTGTTTTGAAAGTCAGGGAAGTGATAGCCCACCTCTAGAGCCCATCCTTGACTGCTTGTGTGAGAAGGTCCTGATAATCTCAGAAGTCCTCTTTGAGAAGAAACCAATGGAGGAGTCATGGATGCATCTCTCCTTTTTGTATGGAAACTGAGGGCTGCTGCTGGAGTCTGTTTCTTTGATTGTGTCAAAACTCTGGGCCAGCCCCAGGAGAAAGAAGGAAATGCCCCTCACTGGCTTTTTCCCTGTCAAGAAATGTTAAGGGATTTTGAGAAGCAAATGACATTTGCAGGTGATGAGGGAAGAAGGGACACAAGGCCTGCTGGGAGCTGGGGAGGTTGGCAGTAATTTCCTTGTGGTAAGATCACGTTGGGAGGAATTGGCAGTGGCCACTTGCATAAGAGCTTGAGCAGGAGTCTATTCCTATCACTGTTCTTTGTGTTAATCATTAATTAAATCCTGCCCAGAATGATAGAGGCCCAGTCCTACAGAACCTCACTACTGCTTGGTCCAAATGTCACCTTTGGCCTGTGCCAGATGTTCCCTGTGTGCTGCAGCAGAGCTCTGGAGCAACTGACTGTCCCAGGGAGACAGCACAGGATTTCAGATTTGCTTCTGCAGGGAGGAGGAAACACCATGAGCAGGACCTTTGAGTTTTAGGTTAGACCAACAGTTGTTCTGAATTGATGAAAAAGTTTTGAAGAGAAAATATTTTGGCCAAATAGAATGCTTTCCTGCTCTATTTTTTGTTGGTTTCTCCCTTTCATCACAGGGTCTCACAGGAGACAATTTACCTTGCACTGTCCCAGCCTCCCTGCTTTGTACCCCATTCTGTCTGGTGTGTGTCTGGCTTCTGATGCATGAGCCCTGAGGCTTAAGGACTGGGAGGGAATAAGAGCAGTGTTAGTTGCAGCCCTGAGTTCTTGCTTTATCAGAACTTTTTCTTTAGTATGTGCTAGTTTCAAGCACATGAATAATACAGGGAGTTTGTGAATTGGCTGCTAGTGGTAACCAAGAGGTAAAACCAGAGGGAATAATGTTAATAAAATAAATTGCTGACTTGGAGCAGCCTGATAACTCAGATGAGTGAGTTCTTAGGCTTGACATCATGTTTTTCTCCTTTACTCCCTCTCTGCCCCACATCAGCTGCCTCTCCCTTGTAGGCACTCCTTTTCATGGGCCCAGAGTTCAGTTAAATCCAATACAGTGTCATGCCACTAACACAAGTCTCCTGTGCCAGGATCTCTTGTTTCCAGGTCTCCAGAGAACTGGAGTAACTGAATGTTGGGTTTGTTTTTTTTTTAAAGGCAAGCTGTTGTGGAAATGGCAAGCTCTTATCCCTCTCCAAACAGCTCAGCACCATTTTTCTGTAAGAGGAGAGACAGCAGAATATGAAATAGCAAACTGCACAGACGCCAGTCAAGCAATTAATTTTCTTGTCAAAGCATAGGAATACTGGAGGGGAGGAATGCAGAGTTATTTGTGTGGTGAGTAACAGCCTTGAGGCTGTATTGTGCTATAAACACAATATAAATATAAACACAGAGACCACACTATCTGCTTTAAATAAAAAGATCACAAAATTAAAGCAGCAATCTCAACCAAGCTTGAGATTGTTCTCAGTGTCGCAGGACATGAATGCAGCCCAAATTTCTGCATGGCTGAAAAGATATTCAGAACTTTTTACCACTGTTGAGACCAACTCTGGTTACATCAGAGAAGATAAACCTACCAGGGCACAGCTCAGCAGGCAGATCATACTTAAGAACCTCACCTAAGAATAAATTTCTGTTACCTGTCTGTGCAGCAGTTTATGCTTTGCTTTTGATGCATCTCATCCCTTTTCAAAAACTCATTCTCCCTGGCACTTCCTATTGGCAGTAATCTGGTTGGCTGGTACCTGAGGTGGGTAGTTGCTGTTGAGGGCCTAGACAGCTACACTTTGTCCTCCTGATGAAAATTGAAGAGATTTTTAGGAAAAATGGTGTGTGATAGAGGTGGTAGGAAGAGCAGGCATCAGTGTTCTTTATGTGTTGTACAAGTTGTGACTCTGAGAGGGATAATGTGCCTCAAGTGTCTTGCTTGTGATTAACAACCAGGTGATCAGGATATTGGTGCTTCAATCCAGTTTGTATTGGTTTTTTCCCTGGAACAGAAATGCCAATTATCTGAGCAAAAGGACTGTTTTGTTTGCATAAATTTATCCCCCTTTTTTATCTCCTAGACCAATTTGTGTGCCCTCAAACACATTTTGTTGCCCCAACCACTTGGCCTTGGAGGTATTTGGCTTTCCTGGGGTCCAGGTAAAACTGGTTTATGGTTCCCATTCAGTCCTTGGTCCATGATTGACTATTCTTGCTCTAAAATATAATCTTTAGATAAATATACTCTGGTTCAGAGGCTTGTAACTGCCAAGTGAGCCACTTCCTAGGCTGTGTGTGCTCCTGTCTGATCCCAGCAGGCAGAAGGTTGCAATTATTTCCTTGCTCTTTCAGAGAGTTCATTATGTTGTTCCACATGCCTTCATATGGTAAAAGACACTGTAATTCTAACAAGCTTGGCTGGAATTATCATTCCTTCTTGGCAAATACTTCCCCTGACTTGAAGCTGTGCAGTGAGACCAAGGAGTCATCTTTGTCTTTTGCTGGGGAGCAGCAGTGCCGGGGGCTGCTCGCTCAGCTGTGTCACTGCTGGAGCAAGGATCCATGCAAGGGAAGGGAGGAAAATACTTTTGGTTTGACTCAACAAGAGCTGGGAATGTGCTGTTCCCATGGTGGTCTCTGGGCTGGGCAGTGCTGATGTTGTTGGTGATGGGATTTCCAAGAGCACTGCAGAACTGGGTGATGGGTTGAGGAGTGTGTCTGACTCAGCAAACACCAGTGAGGGAGCAGGACGTGTGGGTAGGGAACTGGAGGCCAAGCAACCCAAACTGGAGACTCCTAAAGTACCTTGAAGGTTGATTTTGATCTTGTACTGCCTCAGATGAAGCTGGTGCACTTTCAGCTAGTCTTTCACTTGGACATCACATGGGTTCAGTGTGTTAAATTTGGTTCCTTCCTTCCCTGAAGCCCCTGCTCTGAATTTACACCAGCAGAGCTGATGTCAGGCTTGAAGTAGATATGAAACTTGGCAAGCTGTGCAGGCAGAAATTGGCTTTGTGGAGGCCAGGCATGACTGCTGATCTGTGTGCTTCTGCCATTCTATATATCTAGTCAGCAAGGAGATTTAAAGAGGGGTTTGGGAAAAAAAAAAAGTCATGATGTGATGCAGTGTTTTGGCACCACTGAGTTATTTTGCTTAATAGTTTGGAGATGATTTAATCTCTGAGATAATTAAATTGAAGGTGTCATTTCAAAAGATAACAATGTCTGTATGAGCTCTTTTAGAGCTACAGCTTGTTTTGAAGGGATTGAGGGATTTTCTTGTGTGGAACATGGGGGAGGAAAGGCAGGGCTACTTTGGTATTTATTTCCACCCTTTCTTGCTGTAAAATAGACCTGACATAATGCAGAGCAAGAAAGCAGCCCCTGTGACCTCCAGAGGGTGAGAGCAAAAAACTCCCTTGGACTTTAATGTAGCTTCTGACAAAATACCCTCTTGGATCAAGTCCTATCTTCATGCATCCACTCCTGTGACCTGCCAAGGGAGAGAAATTAGTTTCTGAAACAGCCCAGGGCACCAGGAGGAGGCACAAGGCTCTGCAGTCCCAGGGGTGTTCAGTCCCAGTGTCCTATACTGCTCTGCAGGACTCCCAGAAGGATGCTCTCTTCTTCACTGCCACATATTTCAGCTGGGAAGTTTTTGTACCTTTGGGATGGGCAAAACTCAGTTTGTCTTCCTGGGGGGGAGGGGAGTGGACATGCTAATCCTGGAGTTTTGGGTACTAGTCTCCTCCAAAGCCATGTGTGATGTGTTGGACTTACCCTACCCTACTGAAGTCTTCTGGTATGTGACCTACAGGTGACTGGAATGCAGAAATTAGGTATGAGCCTGTTGCATGGTCAGAGGGAACCAGCCTGAAGTTTTCTCAGCTAAAATCTGTGCGAGTTGGCAGGGAGCCCTCAGGTCCATGCACTGGTGCTCTGCTCCATCCCTGCTGTGCTGCAAAACCTCCCCATTACCTGGGGTGCACCAGTGGGAAGCTGGGATGGCAGGGAGCTGGCAGAGTGCCTGTCTTAGTCTACAGCTTCCCCAGCTTCCCTAAAAGATGCTCCTTCAGCCCCTGGCCTGCTCCTGCAAGGATAGCTTGGTGGCAGATTTCCTTTGCTTTGAACACTGTTGCAGCATCTAGGTAAAATACTGTTAATATTTAATTCTTTTGGTCTTGGTGTTTTCTTACCACCAGTTCCACACCAGCTTTGTGACCCTCAAAGAAGAAAGGCTGTATGTGTAATATGTGTGCCTGTATTCTTTTCACTTTAGCTCTGATGTGAAAATTCATCATGTCTGGGCATTTGAGTGGTGGGCTTTCTGGTACACACCAATTTATGTAGAAGCTGGCAAAGAATTTTTTTTTTTTCCTTTCTTAGCAGGAGAAGCAAGGGGACTTGGGACCCCCTTCTGGTGAATTACTTAGAAAAACAGCCAACATTTAAAATTACACGTTTGGAATTGAACCGTAAATTCCAGTGAGGTAAAAGATCCATGAAGAATATGTCTTTAGGCTGAAATATAATTTGTTTGTATGTTTTAAGCAGTAGAAAGGAAACAGGATATAATTCCTATTAGTAACATATAATTTCCCTAAGCAATGAACCAGCTGTCCAATGGAAAGTTTGTGTTTGCTCCATGAATATTTTTAACTATTTGGGTGTTTTGGGTTCTTTTTCCAGTGGTACAGGAAGCTTTGCTCTCTCTTGTGGTTTGATATGTTGCTCTGAGTGTGGGATTGCATGTCCCCTGCAATGCAGTTCATCTTTTCATTGTGAGTGTCTCACCAGTTGCCACACATTTCACACCAGGTCCAGAAATCAAGTGCAAGTTTGTCTCTTTGCTCTGATTAGCATCTTGAAAATTATCACATCAGACTTTAAAAAGATCTTCCTCTGTTTTTGCTCATATCTGACCAAACTGTTCTGTAATTTGGAAAAGTCTGAGGAACACAAGGAGCTGTTTTTTACAAGGGGCTTTTGCATTTCTCACATTGTGTTGGACCCCAGGTAACCATAGAACAGTTTTTGGTTTTTTTATAGGAAACCACATTGTGGTTTTTCTCATGCCAATAGAAATCAGAGTGAAGTCGATCAAAGCTGCTGGATTTGCTTCTGTTTGAGACACAAATTGCAACAGATCTCTTCCACAGAAAGTGGTGCCCTTTGGTGTTTGTCCTTGCAACAAGCAGAGGTGGATGGCAGCTCAGGAGTTTGGTGTTCATCTGGGTTTTCTTTTCTCATCTTCTGTCTCCACACTATGATGATGACACTGTGACTGTACCTGCTTATCTCACAGCAGGTAGCTGTGGGAAGGCAAAGGATTACAGAAACCCATTTTCTTTAGAATTACTTAACATATGTGGGGCCTTATCTTGTGTTTGAAGTCACTTTGTGTCTGGTTTTGGCAGCTATACAGGAGTGACTTGATTTCAGAGAGGTTCTGCTGGTTCTGAACTGGTGCATCTCACAGCTCAGTTGGGGCTCACTTAAAGAGCTTTTGTTGAAAAAGGTCCTGAAAGGGCCTGAGCTTCCTGCAGATCTTAATAATCTTGTTAAGGACTTGGTTGCTCATTCTAAATTCAGCCTCAGAGATACTTAAGAGTTTAGTCTGAATGAAAAAGGTGAGACCAAGAAACTGTCTGTGTTCATGCAAAGAAAAGCACCTTTCCAAGCACTAACAATTTAATTTTTTTTAATATATGTCCAAGAGCTGAAGTGAAGCCTTGCATAGATCTTGCCAGAAGGATATTAGAAAGCAAATTGTTTTCCTGAATATATAAATAAGCAGTGACAGTTTTAGATACAGTTTTAGAAGCTCTGGTGTACCTGAGACAGCTTCTGAGGGGTGATGGGTATGATCATGGATGACTGATATATAATCTAGGGGTTTGTGTCTTTCTAGAGCCAGGTGGAGGCCAGGTAGGGTGCTTAATGGCATATAAAGTGGTATGTGATGCCTGTGATCAGGTGTCTGGATGGCACCTTTGTGTGTGTGTGTGTTGGATACACAATTTCTGAACAGTACAGATAACATAAGCTGAGTTGGTTTGGTGGAGGCTGATGTTTTCCAGGTATCTTCTTTCCCACTCAACAGACTCCAGGTGCTGCTTCTGGAGGAGCTGGTTGCTTTTGGGGGACTGTGACCTCCAGCACCACATCTTCCCTCTGCTCTGTACCTCAGAAGTTGGACAGCATTGTGGGGGCAGAGTGCTGAGGGCCAGCAGTGAGCTGGTGGTGTGATAACAGATGGCCAGGATGAGAGCAGTGATGGAGCTGCCAGGAACCTCTTCTGATCCTCTAGAAATGTCTTCTGATGGATGGAGGCACAAATGAGTGATTTAGCACCACTCTTCTGGGAGCAGGACAAAGAGAGAGAGGAAGGAAATTTCACCTCTGCTAACAATTTTTTGGGGTGGGAAAGAACTCTGATTTCTTTTGTATTAAACCCTTTTCACAAGAAAAAAAAAAAGTACCATCTGGTTTAAAATCTCACTGTGTAGATTTTTCAATTTTAACTCAGATTTTATGTTTAATCCCTTCATCCATGTATGAGAGCTGAGAATTTTTAGGCATCTTTTCTTTAGCCTGAAATCTTTTGAGTTAATGTGACTTCACAAAACCCCCAGGACTAAGAAAAACTCCTATATTGAGGTATTTCAAACTATTGAATCTTGTATAAAGCTTATCTAGATAATCTGCATTAATTGAAGTTATTAATTTGAAGAAAATCAAACTGCATTAGGTCATCTGATTCAGAATCAAATCAACCTTAATTTGATACTGCTTGGAAATAAGTAAAACTGAATGATGGCAACCTAAAAAGAAAAGAATGTCTACACAGGGTTCAGTGTGGTTTCTCTCATTCCCTTTTTAGGGACAGACTTGATAAATAACCCAGCTTTTCTGAGTTTCTCTGGATAGATAAGCCTTCTCCTTTTAACTTTAGCATTAATTAATTTCTTGTAAGTAGGATCCTATTGTTCAGGTATTGCCCCCTGGCACTGCATGAAATCAAAAAGTACAGTACCAACCCAGAAAGCACAGTGAAAGCACATGTGGGAGGCCCTGATGTGTTCTCACAGCTCTGAACCAGAAGCAATTTGGCTGAAAGCAGTGGGAGAGCAGCAGCAAAGAGCTGGTGTAGGTGGAAACTTGGTAGAGCCCCCTTGCACCCCGTGAATCCTGAGCTGAGACAGAAAGAGTTAAAGAGCTCCTGTCCAGCCGAGTAAGTGCAGGAGCTGCCATTTGGTGCTGACAGACAGGGAGTCACTTGCTGCCTGCAGCTTCTATCAATTTCCACTCTGTTGTCAGCAGGTTGTAAATAAAAGAGCTGCTGTGCTGCTCTCTCTGCTGGTGCTGGGACTGCAGCTGCCTCTGAACGAGGGCTGATGGATACTGGGGAGGCCTTGGTGGTGCCTCCAGCTCCAGAAGTCAGGGGGTGGGATATGGCTGAGCACAGGCCTGAATGGCTTGGAGAGGCTGGAGAAGGCAGAGGGTAGGAAGTGTTTTGCTTGGGTTGCTGGTTTACCCCAAGGAAATAAACTGCTGTCTGATGTGAACTGGGTTTGATTTTTTGGCAGCTCTGAGAAAGAAAGAGGATTAAAAATAAATGGAGGAATTAATCTTTTCAAAAAAGAAAAACAGAAGAGGGAAAGGGTCCAGCTAGGCATGAAAACTTGAAATGAAGCTTAAAGTTGCTGCCTGCTCTCAGAGTTCCTCAGAAAACTTCCCCAGATTGAGCTTAGGTATTACTGAATATACAGCCCAGCACTCCCAGTGAGCTATGGAACAAAGGCCCCGAGTTCTGCTTTGTGGCTCTGCAACCAACTTCTGTGTGTGATGTGGACTGAATTACTGGGGCCAATGCTTCAAAACCAGACCATAATTTTTAGGATGTCTGGTTTGGGAGTTGCCAAATCCAAGCAGCCTCACTGGCTTCTCTTGATGGTTCGAGGTAGGGAGAGCCTCAAACAAATAAACAACCACCACACCCCCTGCTGCCACAGCTGCTCAGACATCTCCAGTGGGGACACTCAAAATCCACTGGTCCCACGTTCATTTTCCACACTCAAAAACGTTGACTTTAATCTGTGTCTTTCTTAATCTGTGAAGCAGTAATGTTACAACCAAGTGCTTAGTTGTGATAGCAGCTGTAAGAATAAATGATGTTTGCAAAGTGAATTTCTTCAAAGGGAAGTTTGTTGTGAAGCAAACTCTATAAATCTGGCAGCAAGGCTTTCATGATGGCCCTTTCTGGGAGGTGGAGATGCTGTATAACTATCTGTTTTGAACTTCAGAGCATTTCTTGTCAGGCCCCTGCCACTTCTCTCTGAACATGGGTGTTCCCATTCTCCAGTTTGTTTTCCACATCCGTGCAGTCATCTGGAACAGCCCTGAATCCCCCAGGGAGGCTGTATAGGGAGTATTGAATTGGAGTGGCATGGTGTTCATCCCAAGGAAATGGCAATTTGAGGATACTCCAAAGCAACAACCCCAGGAGGACACTGGCAAAGGTACAACAGGGACTCTGGATTTGAATGGTAACTGTGGACCCCAAGCCAGTAAGGCAGAAAGCTTTAATTTACAACAAATGGGCATTTTTATTTGCATTTGCTGCTGTGATAAGTGCCCAGGCTGTTCCTGTCTGCTCCTGCCTAGAGGTCAGAGGATTTGTTTCTGTAACTTTAGCTGCTCAGTGTTTGGTTTGTTATATCCCCTCCTCAAGAAGGGAACTCAGCACTGAACTTTCCATGTCTCTCTGTAGTTGATCTGCTTCAGTCCTGCTGGCACTTTTGATGGGAGTTTTACGACTTCTTTCATGTAAGTTTGGTACTCATTTTGTTTTCTTTGGAGCCAGTATTGGCTCCTCTTGCCTTTCTGTTGGAACCTCCAGTGATCAATGCTTTTCGTTGTGGGAACTCTTGCAGAGAAGAAAGTTCTGTCATCATTTATGGGGGTACAGGAAAAATAGATGAAGCAGTATAATATATGCCAAATATTATCATCTAAACTGCTCTTATCTGATATCTGCAGCTGGGCTTGCTTAATGTTAACATTATTTTGCTTAGCTTGACCTTTCTTTAGAGAAAATTTAAAAACAAACAAAAAAAAGGAGTCCTCTGAAATCAGTCATCTTTGTTCAGCAATCAGAGTTATCTGAGGTGATAACTGTGTGTATAATTCACTTCTGTTGCATCAGGATTGGGTCTTTAATAGTCACTGCCTGTGTTTTCCAAACTTACCTTCTGGTGAAAGCCACCAGATGGACAGGAGCTGGTACAAAGTAACTTGGATGCTCTTTGCTGGTCAGCTTTATAAGGCAGAACACCTTTATTTTTGATCTGGCACTGCTCTGCCATGCAGACTGGCAGCTTTGGTGGGCTCTTGAAAAAAGTAGCAATTTCTGGATACTATAAACCAGAGGGATGGATTCTCCATTTGGGTAACTTGCACCTTTCATGACATTTGTTCTGCCTTAGCCTAGGTGGCCATCTGGTCCTGAGCCTGGGAAGTCATCTGTGCAATTAGTCCAAGACTCATTCATCAGCCATTGAGTGTTTATTTTTGGATATGGACTTCATGAAGGGAGCACAATATAAATGCCAAGGCAGGTAAATTGAATAAGCACCAGAAAAAGTTTTTATATGCCCCCCATTAGCTTCTAGAATCAAAGAAGCTTATTTGGAGAACAGTGTATGGTCTCCAAATTTAAGGGAATCTGTTGTTCTGTCAGCTAGTGCAGACTAACTCTTCATCTTTAATTTCTACTGCAGCACTGCTATGACCCAAGGCAAGACATCCATTTCTCTTGCAAAAGATTTGTAAGCCAAGCCCTGACCATTCCTAATAGTGATGATAATACTGGAGCTATTGCAGAGCTTGCTGCATGGAGCCAGCAGTTCCAACAACATATTTCATAGGTGTAGAAGTGCCTTTTTATTTTACCTGCCTGCACAAATAAGTTTACACTAGAGTAAGGAATTGAGTCTCTCAAGTACACCAGCCTAAGATTCAAAAAGGTTTTTAAGTGAAAAGCTTAAATAATTTCTTTAGAAAGCAAGTGTGTAACATAAGCCTTCCCAGGGAATGATCCAATGTGCAGTCTGATCATTTTATGTGATTGCTTAATCTAGTGTTTTAACAAACAAAAATACTTCCAGTACCATAGCAACTACTGCACAGTTTGATGCCCTTGGGACACAGAGATCAACTTCTTGGTCCAAATCAAACCTGCCTCCTCTGTGCTTTAAGGCAACCTTGTGGAATCATATCGAAGATTTTCCAAATTCAGGCAAAACCAGGCTCTTCTTGGATTTGGATGTTGCATTCACCGTTTCAAATAGGCTCCAAATATTGCTCCTTGCTTTGGGATAAACAGACATTCTGTAGGGCTCAAGGACATGAAGGGTCCTTTCCATGAAGGAAAGTTTTAGTCACTTTCCTTTGCAACCCCAATAACCTAAGATCAGTGAGTTTCTCTGTGCAGCTGTCTTACCCTCCTGCCTGATCTGTGCCTTTATACTGCACGTGGCTTGTCAACACCTGAACTATGTCAATGCCCTGCCTTGTCCTTTTAACTGCCATAATTAAAAAATTAAATTCCTTAATTCCATACTTTTGGACTGCATTTGCATCTTAGGGTTGTCTTCATTGTTTGAATTACCCTGAGTTGGGGATCAGTGTTTTCTCTTTTTTCCCTTAGGACACGATGGGAAAGGTTGCTTTTAGTGCTACTGTGTGGTACTTGAGGGGAGCAGGTCCTTAGCCATCTCCCTTCCTGCTCTAGCCAAGCTGCAGGTGCAGCTTGCAAGGCAGCTTTTAAAACTAAGGGGGGGTTCAAACACATTAAATCTTTCAGCATCTCTCCAGCAGGGATCTGGGTTTGGTCCTTTGGCCTCTGACTACAGATAGTGTGTACTTCAGATTGCTCTGAAAGCCAACACACAACAGGAGAGCAGCTGTATCCAGGTGTGTACCAGTTTACCTGACCCAGCTGAAGGTCACTGGAAGAATTCACAGACCTGTTTTTCTCTTATGCAATCATCAGAGACAACAGTTCTTGTCTTGCTTGCACTGTTTTGGTGGGATGAGGCTCTTAATGCCACTTACAGAGAGCCTAGGGTAATATTCTTAGAAATCTAGTAATTGGTACAGGTAACTTTGCCAGTTTTATTTTTGGGACAAATCAGCTCATGGCAATTAAAAGCATCACTCTAGGAGGGAGAAGAAGCTGTTTGTCCCTTCCCAGATTTAGATATTATCCACATGCAGATATTTCACTTACCATGGCTTTGATAGTCTCTCCATTTAACTAGTGCAAACCCCATGTAGACACCTGTGTTTTGGATTACATCAAGAGCAGGGCTGGATATCTGTTACTCTCACTGCAGCTTAAGGACTCACAGGCCATTGGCTTAGCAGGTTAGCTGGCACAATCTGTGGGATCGAACAAACATAAGGGAGTGCTAACAAGCAACTTACTAAATTGTAGCAAATTAATCTTTTGTCATTTCCCATCCAGCCACCCAGTTACTGGCCTGAATTTCAATGTGAGCATCCCCACAGTTTCCATACCTGCTTTAAGTTTTGATGAGTACTAGCTTTTTCCCACAGATAATGTTTTTCCAACACTGACAAACCTGGATGCTGTCCTGCTGGAAGGGTGGGTTTGTCTCCGTGGGATCTGGCAGTGACATCTTGCTAAAAGATGAGTGCTGTGCTGTTGCAGCACTGTAAAGGGAAAGCTCTGCATGGGTCTGTTGCAGGTACTGCAGTTCTGTGCTTTCCAGGTGAACCTGTTGTAGATACACTGATGCCCATCTTGTTTTTAAAATGCTTTGCTGGCATAGTGCTTTCTCCTTGGGCCCCTGACATTAGGATTTACCCTCTGCCTTGATATGGAGAAGCATTATCTTAATTGTTCTTGGCACAGCCCAGGTTAGATGCAGCATTTCAGGCTTTGGGCAGGAGGAGTGAGAGCTCTGGGGAGAACCAGGGTGTTTTTCTCTTGGCTGGCTGCTTGATTTAATTGCCTGGAGTTCAGCTGCCTGAGTGGCTGAGTTTTATTGCATGATTTGTGTTTTGAGGTTTGTCAGGAGATATAGATCCTTGAATCAGCATGCTTTCTTTTCACTTTTTCTTTTTAATTTTGAATAAATCAAACTAAATTATACTGAAATTCTCAGTATATTTTCTCGTGCTCAAAGCTTCTCCAAATGCTAAGCCTGCTAACATCCCAGGCAGCTAGGTGAAGAACACAAGTTTCAATCTCTTTGTCTTTTCAATGGGTAAGACAGATAAATTAAGAGAGCTTTTTTATGGTCTGGCAAAGATATTGGTCACAGAGTTGGGAATAGAAACTGAGACCTTTCCTGTAGTCATCAGACCACCCTTCCAACCATCTGCTTACATTTCAGTGCTCAGCCTCTTTGCAAACACTTGCAATTAGAGAACTGTGCTGTTCATGCTATCAGACACATCTCCCCTTAATTTATTATCCTGCAAAAGATCTAAGCTTTTACATAGCTATACCCTGGCTGTGTTCCTTTGTGAATTATTTACGGTAGTATTTTTGGTCTTCAGTCATCCAGTTTTGGCTAAAACTCCTCTTCCTCCAGTTTCCTGCTATTTATCCTTCATGTCCTAAGCCAGACTTGTAGATTGTCTGATTACCACATTGCAGACATTGTCATTGACCTCCACCTAGGAAGGAGCAGCTTTATCAAGCAGACATGACTGAAGCTGTAGGTTTCCACACAGGTAGCAGATGAGGGGGTTTTGCCTTTTTTAAAAGGATGGTGTCAGATGCTATGTATTTAAAAACCCCAAATGATCTCTGCTTTTAATAATCCAAGGTTGTTTTGTAATAATAGAAGTGTTTTCTCAACAACTGGGTTTTTGCTGGTGATTTTGGTTGTTGCCACCTCAATTTCTCAGTTGGACAATGAAAAATGTTGCTATTTTAGCCAGATCTTACAGCACACACTGCTTTTCACTTCCACCAAGAAAAGTTACGTGTGGCAAGGCTGCAAGGGATCAGATATGTTCTTTGTTTACCTTGTTTTCTTTTCAGTTCTTATGCTCCAGAACAGTCCTATGATCTTTGCATTGGCAAGAAAACACTGCTGATTCTGTAAAACCCAGCAGAACATTTCACATCTCAGGCATCTCAGCTTCTGAACAGTAAAAGCTTACCTGTGGAAAAATCACATTGTGAGCAAACTTTACTGTCTTGCCTCTAATTATGATGGTAACAGAAAAGCCTGATGCATTCCCTGCAGTTGCTGTGTAACCAATAGAGCTGCAGAAGATATCCTAGTTCTTTTTTCTCAAGGCCAAGTTAGAGAATTAATTCTTCTGATACCTGAGAGATGCTTTGTGAGTACAAACCAGGTATTTTCTGAGTATTTTTGTACTCTAAGTGCAGGTATGATTATATAGGCAAAATATGAGTAGCTGGGTGATAAGGTTTCAGTAAGAAAAAAGGGAATTACACTGTGAAGGATCTATTTATGGCAGAAGGGCAGCAGAGGGAGAGAATAAATAGGTTTAATTTCTAGAGTACTGGGCAAAAAAGAAGGAAGGGTCACACATAAACACAGACCTCTTTTTAATCTTGTACCATTTGACAAGTCATGCACAGGTTCACATATTATCTCTAGTTTTTCTTTGGTGTAGTAGCATGACAGGTGATGGACTGTCACATGTGTCTTTATTCATTTTAATAGAGAATGGGAACTTTGTTCCTGCAGGTTAGTCCTCATTTCTCTGTCTACTTTCTCCATTGCTATGGAGAAAGCTGTGTTTTTTTGACAGCAAAATCTTTGTTTCAGAGGAGTTATTTGCTCCTGTTGTTTATTCTGCACCTGGAATCAAGATATGTGATTTGTGACAATTGCACAATACGTTTGTTCTTGAATACCCTTTAAATCTGATGACATATTTCATTTATTGTAATTCTCAGTCAAATGATGAAAATCTGTGGCTCTTGAATGACACTGTACTGTAAGGTACTTCTGTGTTTCTAACAAAAACACTGAACTGATTGCTGCCACAACACAATGAAATTTTATAGCACATAGAAAGGAAAACAAATTTGCAAGTAAATACCAGTAAACAGTTTAAAACAGAGATAAGGCCTCAATGAATTCTGCCCTTGGTCACTGCAGGGAAGGTGAGGTGAGGCAGCATCCAATAGTGCTGAAAACCAGCATGGTGACTGTCATGGGAATAAGTTTCATAACACAGATTAGCAAACATGAAGACCTGTTGCAGAGTACAAGCACGTGTTAAAAGGACAATGGCACTGGTTTCATTGTTAACTAAAGATGTTTTATAACCAGTTCCTTCCTTTTAACCACAGAGTTTTCACACATACACTGGAGCACTAAAGCCATGTCAGAGTACACCTATAGGGTGCAGGGACAATGCTTTCAAATGGGTGTTGAAACTGGAATAAGTGATCAGAAATAAAAATCCCATAACAATGGTCACCAGATAAACTTGTAAGCAATGCACAGGAAGCCACAGCTTCAGATTTGTCCAGCTGTGTACAGCTGTGGCTCTTGCTTTGGGGTACAGAAAAGGCTGAACACCCAGTCAAATTTGTATTTTGTAATCCCATTCACAGCAACCCACTGGGACAACTTGAAAGATGTGGTGGAGCTCCAGGTGGAAGTGGGTCTGTGAGGAGGATCTTTGAAAAACCAGAGAATTCTCTACTGCAAAAAACATCCTGCAAAAAATGAGAAATGGGAGGTTGGCCCTGTGGCATCAGTCCCTCTGGGTTTGGCTCCAAAGGTTCTCATCAGCAGTGCCTATAATAACAGTGAAGGTTGTGTTTTGAGAAAATGTTTGACAACATTTAAATGCCCAGTGTTGTCCAGAGTTTCTCTTTGTAGTATGGCTTTATCTTGAAGTAACTTTTTGGGAACAGCCCCTCTCCTCCACCCCATCTGTTTAGCTCTTTATTTCTTCCATGCAAAAACGTAGCATTTGGTTGCATCAAGATAACAGAAGAGGTTAGGAAGGAGCCTGAACAAAAAAAAAATCTCTTTAGTGAAGTGGCTGTTGCTCCTTGATTGTTTCCATTCTATTTTGTCTCTGGGCTGTTTATTTTTGCTTTCTTGGGCTAGATGGTTTATGGATATTAGCATCCATTTTCATCTTAGATACTGGAATATTTTGGTACCAAACAGTGCTAAACTTCCATTCACATCAAAAGCAATTCTGCATGGCTAATGCCCAAGGAAATCTGGCTCAGTTGCCTTTTGTAATATCTGCAGGTTTGCAAATATCTTTGCAGTTTGCTTTGTCTTCCTCAGGTTTTATTGCCCTAGGTGTCATCTGCAAACTTGTTCATGGTTGAGTTTAAACCAATGATATACCCAAAAAAGGAAGAGGCTTTTAAAAGCTTGATGTGCAACAATCCAACTAACCAGATGTGTGGAGAGAAATTCAACCCTTAAAATGAGACACTTGAAACTTTCAAGGTCAGAGGAATAAAAACTATT
Organism: Florisuga fusca; assembly: GCA_038090715.1. Taxonomy (NCBI): domain Eukaryota; kingdom Metazoa; phylum Chordata; class Aves; order Apodiformes; family Trochilidae; genus Florisuga; species Florisuga fusca. The sequence continues at coordinate 800,732 of JAAWXA010000036.1, forward strand.
GTTTAAATTGTGCATTCTTTGCTTCATTAGCAGAAACAGCTCTGTGGACCTCTAGTGGTGTAAGGATCAGACTCTTAATGACTGTTTTTTGTGCAGGATATAACCTTAATACACTTCAGAAGTTGTTACCACTCTGTAAACCTGGTAACTATATGTAGTGCTGCTTTTACTGAAGAATTGCTGGATTCTGCTTTGGCATTTAAATGTCAAAAGCTGAGGAACATTTGTAAACCCACCTAGAAATGTCTTTCTAGCAAAGTGAGAAAAAATAATCAACCCAGTCAAAAATAAAACACAGACATAAAGAAACAATCCAAGGTCAGATTCCCCCTGAAATTTAGGACCTGTGTTCTTAAAAAAACCCATCACACAAGATTTCTCTTGGGCTTGGATTTCATAGAACATTTTTTGCTCTGAAAAATGTGCTACCAAGAGAAATGTTTTCCCTCAACCAGGCTGTGTGTGTGTAACACGAAACACGGTTTCCTTTACATCCCAAGCACTCCCACGTTTTGCTTGTGCTGTGAGAACCCAGTTAGAGGAACAGGCTGGGAACTGTCAAGGAGAACAAGCCACCTTTGAGAGGGAAGCAAACTGTGAAACCTTCCAGTGTAAAAAAAAAAAGTGGAAAGTGTTAATTGTCATCATCAGAATGTTCTGTCTGTTGTGAGACACTTGGACTGCAGCAGGGCTGTGTGAAGGATAAGAGAGGAGTGTGAAGGCTGCACCTCAACTCCTGTTCTCTGCTTTAATGCAGACACAGAATCCCAGACTGGTTTGGGTTGGAAGGAACCTGAGACCATCTAGTTCCAAGCCCCCTGCCATGGGCAGGGACAGCTTCCACTAAACTAGGTTGCTCCTGGCAACCTGGGCCAGGGTCTCACCCCCTTATCGTAAAACATTTCTTCCTTGCATCCAACTTAAATCCTCCCCTCTTTCTGCTTAAAAATGTTCCCTCTCAACCTATTGTTTCATGCCCCTGTTAGAAGGCCCTCACGATCTGTTTTGCAGACCCTTCAGGTACTGGAAGGTCCTCTAAGGTGTCTCCCAGAACTTTCTCCTCTCCAGGCTGTTCAGCTCTAACTAACTGAGCCTGGCTACCAGAGGTGCTCCAGTTCTTCTTCTCCCCTCTGGATTCACTCCAACAGCTCCATGGCCTTCTTCAGTCACTCATTCACCACCCCACTTGCACAGATGATGCTATGAAGACTACAGGAAAAAGGGGAGCTGATCCTAGTTTATGGTTCACTGACCCTTGCTTTTCATAAAAGTGTTGTGGGTTTTTTTTTTAGGTTTTTTTGTTTTGCAAGTTTGTCTTCACAAAAAAGCACAGTGTGTTCAGTTGTATGTAATCTTTCCTGCGTTTGGTTGTCTGCTTTTCTGGAACTAAAGATTTTATTGCATCCATAACTACAGAATACCCAGAGCATCAGAAATTAGATACCTGAAAGGTCCAATTTTATTTTTTCTTTTATAAGCTGGTAGGCTGTGCTGATTCCCACAACAAACTAGAAAGGAACATTTGGGTCATCCCAGCTACAGCAGAGACAGCAGATAGAGAAAATATCCCAGAAACACACCCTGACTGCATCATTCCTAATGCATGGCCATGGCAAAGGAGAGGAATGTCAAACTGGCCCTTGACCAGTGTTTCCTTTGGGAACATGTTCATTGCAGTTATTGTCATTTTTCATATACCTGACCATGATTTTTCAAGCAGTTCTTTAGAAGGAAGCTGCTGTTGGAAATAAAGGTGTCAGTTGCTCAATGCTAAGTTATGCTTCAGAGGATCTGGAAGCTGCACTTGGATTCAGGTTGCCAGTGTTATTTCTTAAGGTATCAGTTGCTTCACAGAAAATCTTCTTTAAATAGAAATAGGATGGGAAGGCTGAAGGCACTGAACACAGTGTCAGGATCTCTTGCATCTTCTTTAACATTGTCCAAGTACTTGTGGTTTGGATTTTTTTTTCCTAATGGCAAATTGTCTGATAGAAATAATTTTTTTTTGTTGCTTGCAACTGATGTCAAGTCTTTGAAACAAAGATGGGGGACCAGCCTCCCTGATGCCCATGGGCATGGCTGTGTTTGCAGTTCTTCCCTTTCAGTGGTTTTTGGGCTCAGCTACTGGGACAAGGGGAGCAAAGCAAAGCAATGCAATGGTGCTGAGAATCACTTCAGCACTTTGCTCTAGATCATTATTTGCATGAAGTGCCCCAGTCTCTGAGTTCTTCTAATCTTCAGATGTCATTCTAGCTTGAGCTGCTGCTGGCTTTCCTTAAGCCAGGTGTGATGATTGTCTTGCTCTTAATTTTTGTCTTGCAGTTAGAAGAGTTCACCCTCACCTTTAGGAGCAGTGACTAATTCAGGGTTTGTGATGTGAGGAAGCCACAATGGGTGAGCAAGTGATTGGTTTTGGCACAAAGAAGATTACAGGAAAGGCACCTGAATGGCAGGATGGCACTCTGCAATGTCTAAAATGAAAGACAGAGATCTGGCCTCCAAGATGAGGTCTTTTCCAACAGGAAAGTGGGCCTTTGTCTTAGGGGACAGTGTTAGGGCACAAAGCCATCCTCTATGATTTGAGCAGGGAGCTTAACAAATGAGCTCATTTCCATTGAAACTCTAGCACTCTGAACATATTACCACTATGGATTAATGTAATTTATTTTTGTCACTGACTGATTCATAGGGTGTTCTCTTGCAATTTGCAAAAACACCTCGTGAATCACTTAAACAGAAATTATAAAAAGGAATTCTTCTTTCCTTTTCTGACACTAGCCCTTGGAGCCAGGCTATCTGGGTGAGGTGTGAGGGAGGGGTGCGTGGCTCTGCAGAGAGTCAAGTCAGCAGTTTCTACTCATCTTATTTTGGATCAGAGCTTGGGGAACAATAGAGTGTCAAGGAACCCACTGGATCCGCTTGGTGCACTCAGCACGCAGAGAGGGTTGATTCTTACTCCAGGGTTGGTTGTAGTGGATTCAGCACTTCACTCATTTGTGGGGCTATCTCTGTTTTCTCTTTGTGATCCACTGCTACTTTTTGGGTTACACTGCTTTCCTGTCCAACTGAAGACAGCCTGCAGCAAAATTTCCCAAACAAGCACTGACTTTGTGCTGTCAGTTTCAGGTGTCAAGCTTCAGCAGGTAACCCTAACCTTAACCCTAAGCACAGCCACCTCCTTTTGCAGACAGTGGGAACAGGCTGTGAGCACCTCAGCCTGCCTAAACCACCCAGCCTGTGGGCAAAGTGGTGTCTGTTCCTTCCATGTGTCTTCTTCAAAACTCCCTGTTGATTGCCATCACATTCTTGTGTTAAGATCAGGTAACTGCTTCTCAACGAGCTCTTTTCCTTCTTTCACCTCAGTATTTCAGGAATTGTTGCCTTTCATTTTTCCTGCCCCTCTGTCCTGTCTCTCCTTGTAGTCCAGAGTCTGATTCTGTGTGTACCCCAAAAGTGCTTCAGTCAGTTGAATTTTTTTTTTTTTCTTTGTTACCAACCTGTAACACGTGCATGGTGCTCTGGAGCTGTGTTAGGTGATGTGAGTATCCCCAGCTACTACTGGACACAGACCTTCAGCAGGTGGGCAAATAAGCATTGCTAATTCACAGGAGAGCCATGCAGCATGATGTCAAAAATAGTGTATGAGAGAACTTGATTCACCAGCCAGAAACAGTGAATCTGTTTTACCTTCACTGTTACCTTTTGCAAAGGGGCTTATGAGGGTAAAAACATCAGCTGTTCTTTAATTAGAGTATTCCTCAATTTGCAGGGGTTTCTCCCTTTTTGAATGACTATACTGTAGCTTTAAAAACCCAGAGTATTATAAACATATTGCAAGCATATGCTCTCCATGCAGAAAACCACAAAACAATAAACCTAATGTTGAAAACCACATTAAAACAAGGAAAAATCACTTTGCTAATGTTTTGTTTCATACAATTTTTGAAGACTTGGAATGGAGTTGAGTCTGTTTTCTTGGCTGCTAATCAAAGAGCTGGCATGTTTCACGTAGGAAAAATGTAAACTTTGGAAGGCCAAGGTTTTTACTTTCAATGCCCCTTTCAGACAGTGGTTTTTATGGGTTAACAAATGTTAGCCAATATTTCTCTGACAGGGACAATCAGGACGTGGGTATCTGAGAGTAGCTGACTTCCCTTTGGGGGACCTGGAATCACTTAGGTCTTGTTAGCTCAGTGATTAGGGTTGTTGAGTTTTCAGTGTGTCACCATTTTTGTAACCTGTTAAGGAAATAAACAATATTTGCTAAGGGAAATAAATGAATGTGGATTCCTTAGTTAATTGCATTCATGTCTTCCTAAATCAAGATGCTTTATTTGGATTTGCTGGAGGGCTACAACTCTTGTCAAAGGCTGATTGATTTGGACTTTTCTGTGCCTTCATCTGGATCTGATTCCCTCTTGGAAAGCTGACTAACAACAAAAACATCTGATAAAAGGACTTTTCACTTGGAGACCTTTACAACTGTAATTGCAAATTATCAGCCTGAATTAAGATAGGGAAAAAATATTAGTGAAAAGGTACTTGGCTGAGTAACCTCCATACATTGTAATTTTATCTAAGAATCTTCTGCCTGCTTTCCCATTACATCCTCTTGATTATTCAGAAGCGTGCCTGTTGATCTCAAACTCAATTATATCATCTCCTTTGTTCATGTGATCATCTCTGGTTTAAGCATTTATAAAAACCTTTTGAGACATCACCAAAACTGGAAGAGGCCAGTGTGCAGTGCTGTGTGCTGCTCTCTGTTCACTGAGTTACCTGCATGGGGACAACTCCCTTGAGTGCACAGGGGGCTTAGGGAAGGCCACTGGTGAGTTGGTTGCACAGCTGATACAGGACAAGGGTATCACAAATGCCATATAGGAACAAACCACTCATCCCTTTGGCATTTCTCACTGCCTGGTGAAGAATCAGTTGGTTCTCCCCAGAAAGGTGAGAATATGAAGTGGGGACTTGTAGTGGTTTACACAGTCACTGATCAAGAAGTCATCTGCTTCTTGCCTGGGAATAGAATAAGAAGACACAAGCATGTCAGTCATGATGCTGAAGGCACTCTGATGCCATGGAGATGTGTGTGACATGAGAAGAATAGTCTTCAGATCTTGTGTTCAGAATTTTTATGGGGAACAGGCACCTGATTCTAGCTGCACTGCTGGATTTCTATATAAAGGATCCTTCCCTGAAGGTGTCAGGGCATTTGCTTCATGTGGGATGGGATCCAGAGACTGAGAACCTTGAACTGATGTATTTTCTTGGTGATTCTTCTGGTCACTGCTCATTCTCACACGTACACTCCTAAGCAAACCAAATAAGCATAGATTCTTCAGTTTCCTTGGCTCCAAAGTGCTGTCCAGCTCCACGGCTGAGCTCTGACCCTTTTGTTTCCTGACTTCCCTTGGTTGTGGTCCGCTGCAGCAACACCTGAAGTACCAGCTCTTCACTGTTCAGGGCTAAAGCTTTTGTTCTTGGGTATTGTCCTCCTCTAAGATCTCCCATTTGCTCCTACAATGAGCCTGGAGGGAGGTACCTTTAATGAGGTGAATATGAGGAATCTCTGTGAACACACAGCTTTGCTCTGCAGCCACACTGATATGGTGAAGCTCTGCCCTATTTCAATTTTAGTCATTCCAGCTGTTCCTTAAGTATATCCCACTGCTCTGTGGTTGTTTACCAAGATAATCTATGGAGTCCTATATCCTATAGTCTCCAGGGCTACATGAATATGGCTGCTCTAAAAAAAAAATAATCACACATTCCTTTTTCAAGTTCATCCCGTCTGCTCAAAAGCTCCTCAGATCTCCTGATAAGATCAGAATACTTCCAAACATCTGATGTAATTATGCCTAACTTGATTTTCACAATTAGGAACACCACAGTATTTGCTCATGTTGGCTGCTCAGCAAGCCACACTAGGGAGTTCCTCTTCTCCTGACACATGTTCAGCCCTGCCTTGCTTAGTGTCATCTCAACCAGCATCTGAGTCACTGGAATTTTGGAATCATCAGGCTCCTGGCTTCCGCTTTTTTTTTTTTTTTCCCCAAGATGTGTAGCAGCATCCCTAATCCATAGTCCAAATTTAGTATCCTGAATCTCTGCCCAAAATTGTGTCAGATGAAAAGTCTTTAAGCCCTTTCCTCTGTGGGTTCTGTTCTCCCATCTGAGTCTCCAGCAGTAGCCATTTGCTGGGCCTCCTTCAGGGAGTCTCTGCAGTTGTAAGCTGGGGCTGCATCAGGGTTGCCACCTCTTGAGAGGCTGGAGGTGGGCACCTGGCACACTGGTGCTTCTCATCTGCTACCTCACACCACAACTGTTCATTTTCTGTTAAATTTCCAGAAGATTTTTATCTGTTTTGTTTGAAAATACTGTCAAACAGTGAATGAAGTGTAACCACTGCAGAAAGATCTACAGGTAACTGTGAGCAGGTGCTTGGGTGGGAGGATGGACTGAACCATGTCACTCACTACAGCCCAGGGAAGCTGCTGAACCAAAGACAAACCACTGGAGACTGGGAAGGTTTCCAGTGCAAGTACCTCTGTGTGTTGTCCTCTTATTCACTGCCACAGGCAGTGGCTATTGGCTGCTGTTGAAATTGGGATCCTACATAGGCCACAACATAGGTCTGGCCATATTCTTGCAGTGATATTTTATATGTGATGTTCCTTGTATGGAAGAGGGAATTGATTCTGTTATTGGTTGTGGCTGGCATTTTCTTTAGCACTGGAAATTTCAGGTGTTGCTTATTCTCCCTGATCCACTCACAGTCAGTATAAGCAGCAAAATTCCTGAGGCTTATTTGAACCCCATCTTCTTCCTTCCCAAGGGAAATGAAACCAAACAAAAGGGTCACCTACACTCAGTTATCCCTTCCTGAACACATTATTTTAACAGCTTTTCAGGCAGGACTTCTTTGTGGGTGATGTTCTGACAATGAGTGCCTCCTTTTCTGCATTTCAACACTTTCTTTTCACTAGGAACCAGTTTCTTTACTTAACCCATTATAACAAGAAGGTCATGTACTTATGCAGAAGGATAATTACCTGTGCTGCTCATATACTTTTGTTCAAAATAGTGCTGGCTGAGGTGTTTTGTGATGAAAGACAGCAATTGTGTGTTGGAGGAGCTGTTGAGTGTTAGCCACCTGACGAAAATGTCAATTCCTTGGTGTGCTGGTTGTGATTTGAGGTAGACTTAGATAAAGTTTACCAAGCCCATTCAAGTACCTTGAATTATGAGGATATTGAGAGCCAAAAGATGTAGTTCAGGTCTGTCTCAAAGTGTATCTTGTGCACCAGATATATAGAGTGTGGTGGATTTTTTCCACGCAGTAAATTTTCCCTAGTATGGCAGTTTTGGTTTGGATTTGTGGTCTTTTTTTCTGAAGTACCTTTCTTTCCAAACTGTCCTTGACCTGTGTCCAAACATACATCCCGCAATCCAGATGTCTGAAACAAATACAGCCTGTGTGCAAATTGGGCAGGAGGACTGTGTTCTGCCAGTTCCCCCTTCTGCTTGCCCAAGGACAAGGAAATCCCTTGTGCAAGTCTGGACAGTATATTGCTCCTTTTTCTTATTCCACATTGACTCAGCGGGTTTCAGAGGAAGCCTAGATTTTCATCTGGTTGGAAGGAAAAACAGTTACCTTCCCATCAAGTTCTTTGTAAAAAGGATCCAAATTACCATCCCAGCTGTGTATTATGTCCACAGAAGAACAGGATACATCCTGCCCCCGTGCCAGCTCCCCTGCTGCTGCCCTCCCTTCCCGTGCAGATGAAGAGGAAGGGAGTCAGTAAGGGCCAGGCTGCTGCAGCTGGAGGTGCAACACACCATGGAACTGCATGGCACGTGGAAGAACAGCCACCACTTACTCCCTTCTCTATAGTCTGCTTGGGTCACTGTTTGATGTGCAGTACCTCTTTCATCTGAGTAAAACTTGGCAGGCTGTGGTTTCCTGGTTCCTTTAGCTCTCTTTCAGAGATAGAGACAGAGATCTCTTTTTTTTTTTTTCTTCTTTTTTATTTTCTTTTTCTTTCCTTAAGGGGGTGTGGAGGAGAAGTCATTTGCAGTCCATAATTTGGTTCTCAATTGAGAGTAGCAAAACTTTCCAGGAGAGGATGAGTCCCCCTTTGGCATGAAAATCAGCAGATTTTGTTGTTGCTGGTTTGTTGCCTGACTTCTCAGAGACTGCTGAGCACATGCAGCTCTTACCACATTCTCTGGTATACAGAGAGGCTGAGGACTCCTGCAAATCACACCTCCCTTGGTTAAACTTCTCTTATTGGGTCATCAGAGGAACTCAACTTTGATAAAGTGGCAGATCCATGTCATCCTTGAAGTGGATTGCACCTCACACTGCATTTCCTTTTGATTAATATCAGACAATGATTTAATGAATCCTTGCAGTAAGAAGCACATTTCATTCCTGGCTGGAAGTTGTAAATCAGAAATTTCTCTGAAAGGTTGTAAATAGAAACCTACAGAATGAATTTGTCAGCCAAGTGGTTCTAGTTTGTTACGACTGTGACTCTAGCATGAGAACGTGTTTTTACAATTAGAAAGACATGCTTGCTCCAAATGGTGTATTACATTAAATAGAAAAAATATGCTGTCATATTGGAACTCAACCTGGGGTTATGGTGGAAGTAACTAAATAAACCAGTGAAGGAGAAACTAAAAAAGGATTTTTCTGTGTAAATCGATTCAATGAAAGAATTACTAAAAATATACTATGTGTGTAAGTGAATATAAACCAAACACAAGTTAAACCAACAAAACCACAAAACAAAACCATAATCAAAGTGGTAAGGAATAATATTAAAGGAAATTGCCAAATATACTGAGAACTTGGGAAAAAAACAACAGCTGATGAAAAGCACTTTCTAAGGGGTGCTTACAGCTTCTGACATGGTGAGTCTGGCAGTGCTTTCTGTGATTTCAGGGGTTTTTTGTTGGTTTTGACTATGGTGCTCTAGGAGTTTGACCGAATACCCGAATATGTGAAACAAATAAAATTACAATCCTGAAAGGAAACAGATGGCAGTTAATTAAAGAAGAGAATGACAGAAAAAAGAGTTTGTGTTAGATAGAAATAATAGCTAATAAATTATTTGGAAGAAAAAAAATGGCCAAACCCAGATACTGATATAACTCTCTTTTTTTAAAAAAAAAAGTTCATAGCAGCTCAGGCCTAAGGTGAAGGGTTCAGAGTCCAGAGAAGCCTTCCCAAAGCTCACTGGAGGTGGGAGTGGTGTGACTGCATCCATGCTGCTGCTGGGTGAGCTGACACCTGCTGTGCCACAGGGACCAAAGGGATCAGAAGAAAGAACTGTAGGAAGTAAAGAATAATGATTGCCTTGTCAGTGACCTGAGTCAGTGAAATGCTTGATAACTGGCAGTAGGGGAAAACTACCTGCACAGAGAAAGCAATTGCACATTTGTAAGGAACTGGTTAAACAAATGTAATCTTTGCAAGGTCCCAGCTCCAACTGCAGTGTGTTTTGTATTTCCAGTGTGGCAAAAATGTGGCATTTATGTGGAAGGAGCTAAAACCTTGGGGATAGACCCCCAAATATTGTGGTCCACAGTGCAGCAGACTCCTCTGCTGAAGGGGAATTTGCTCTGTAATCGTAGCTTTGAGTGATCAAAACTCCAAATGGTTTAATGGTAACCTAAACACATTTTCAGTAAGGCTGTGGATCTGCCTGGGCTGCAGACTTCTCAGGGTCCTTTGCCTCAGGTTGTTGGTTTGCAGCAGTGGATGCAAAGGTCTGGGTGTTCCTGGGGTGTGCTGAGAGAGAGCTGCTGCAAGCAGCACATGTACATCAGTGCCCACCACCTCCACAACTGATGTACATGTGCTCCCCAATCCTTCAACATTAGTATGCATGTTTTAAACATTTTTTTTTTGGACCTAAGTGAGCAAAATGAAATGTAGCATTGAATTTGTGATGAGCTGCTGATTTCTATAAAACACACACAGGTTGCCTGGAGTGGCTGGGGAGCCTCCAGTGTTGGAAATCTTTAAGAACCACGTAAGCAAACACGTTAGGAATGATAAGAGCAGAGCTGATCCTGCTTTGGGATGAGAGGCTGGGCAGATGGCCTCCCAAGGTCCTGGCCCCACAGCTGGAGGTCAGGGAGGCTTTTCAAAATGAAATAGAAAAAATCAGACCTCTGCAGATCAGTTCTGGCCAAGAAACACGCCCATTATTAGCAAGTACAAAAGAGGAATTTGAGCCACTTGCACTTCATGAGCCTTAAAAAATAATAAAATATATAATCCTGAAATAGCAACCAGTTATTTAAGTGACTCAGATTTTTGCTTTGACATTGTGCTTGGTAAGCTACATTGTTTTGAATGATTTCCTGCTCAGTTCTGTGACATTTATTGCTTTTTGGATGAAAAGGAAAAAACTCCCTTAGGTCTGTTTAGAATTTGTTCATCTGTGATTTCCACGTACGTTTCCTTATTTAGCGGTTGGAGTTGGAAGTGTGTGTTGGCATTCCCTTCCTTCAAATTTATTGAGTTGCACTCAGAAGAGCCTCTATTGCTCTGTTGGGCAATGTGTACAAAAAGGCTTATTCAGCAGTTACTAAATAGGTGATAGGTATGTGTGGTTTCTTCAGTTCTCTGCCTTGTCCCCAGCCTTGCTTACAGTTGCATTTTGGAGTCTCCTGGCTGCATGCTGGGAATGAAGAGCTTGCTTTGAGGAGCTGCCTCAGAAGGACCATGCCTGTTGCCAAGGTGCAGCCTGATGGTGACATTCAAGCTGCCCATGGCACAAACGCTGTGGAAGTGGCTGGTGTAATGGTGGGACTGGCAATGGGGTGTTCCTGGAAGGGAGCTGCTGGCCAGCCCCAGCTCCCAGCTGCAGGGAGAGGAGCCAGCAGGGGCTGGGGAAGCAGCTGATGTCATTGGGTTGACCTGAGACCCACCCACACATGCCCAGCCCCACCATGGACATGTGGGAGATGACAGTCATCTCCCACTTGTGCACCCCTCCTGGAGTGCCTCCTCCCTCCTGCTCTCAGAGGCATTGTGGCTGGTGACTTGCTGCTTTCAGCCATGGGAAGGATTTGGGTTGAGGCTTGGGGGTTCAGGAAGTTCAGCATCTTCTGCTTTAGAGATTCTGGTCCTGTTGCTGTTTTTTCCTTAGTATTTTGTCATCTAGACAATCTGCTTTGCTCTAACACAGTGGTCTCAGTATTGAGTGCTGGTTCATATGTCTCATGGCACCTGCATTGCAGCAGAACAAGCAGCACACCTGGGCTGATTCCTCGGGATGTGGAGGGTGACACCTACCTTGCAGCAAAGCTTTACTTCCAGGTATTTTCAGTCCATTTTAATTTACATCTCTGGCTGTTGATGGACTGTGTCACTGTCATGCTGCCACAGTAAAGCTATGTGGGGCTTCTCAGATATGGAGTTTGAGTTATTTGGGGTTTTCTTATTAGGGTTGTGTTGTTGGGGTTGTTTTGTTCTTTTCATAATTCCAGATTCTGGAAGATCTCAGAAGTTAGATGGATGTTAGCACAGGAGAGGTGTTGGCTAGATCTTAATTCAGCTACCAGCATTCACTGCAAGTGCTTTGTACCTTCTATGGGAAGTGAGAGCAATGGAAATTATACAGATCCCTGTGACAAGGCTTGCCTGAGCAGAATGAGAAGCTTGGGGAATTAATTCAACAGTAAGGTACAGTCACTTCAGATTAAGAGCGTAGGCGTATGTGCCCACCTTCCAGCTGGCTTGCTGATTGAGGAAACATCAAAGACCAAATAAGCAATAAGTTCCAGACAGAGTCCTTGGGCTCCAAAAACCTCTACCAGAATCGTGAGCGGAGGTGTAAAAGTGCCAACGTGCAAGTAATTCTTTCCAAAATGCTGCCAGAAGTGATTTAATAATGTTCCACTCCTAGCAGTTCTTCCTCATTGCTGTTCATTTCTGGAGAAAGTCCTAGTGGTGTTTTCTGGACTTACACGAACATCAATTGAGGTCAGGATTGAATTTCATCTCTTTCCTCATGTGCTGTTCCAGTCCGTTGCGAATCCTCATTCCTCACCCTCTACAGGCCACTGAAAATTTCCCTCCTGACCACTGTGGCGTTAGCAACTTGGGTGTTAGGAACTCATTTAAGCTCTTGTAATTTCCTCTGACCACTGTCTGGCAGAGCAGAAAGCTGCAGCAGGAGGCTGTGGCCCTTTTTCCATGCAGTTTGTCAATGTGTTTTTTTTCCTGGGTGAGGCCAAGGAGTATCAGCCAGGAGAATCAAGTATTGCTGGAGGTTATGAGATTTTAAGCTGCTTTCTGCCTATGGACTTGTATTGCCTCTGACTCTCTGGGTTATTTCATGAATACACTGGATAACTTAATCTTTTTGGTCAACCTGCTAGATGGTGACTTGGAAGAGTGGGTGTTTAGTGTCAGGCTTGTCTGTGTTCCTTCTGAATGTCCCTCTGTGTCATTCTCTGCTCTGTGACAATGAAGATGGGAGAGAACCCCCATTAAGTACATTGGTGGCAGTAACTGCCAACTTGATGCTTACCTTTCTGACACTGATGCTCTGGGGTCCTGAAATCAAGGACTGAACAAAGCCACCAGCAGATGAAATGCTCGTGGATAAATGCTGACCTTGTGGAAATGCTCAGGCTGTCTGCCCCAGCCTCTCAGCCCCTGTGCAGGAGGGACTCATGGCCTCTCTCTTCAGGAGCATCAGCAGAATTCGTGAGAGCTGAGACTTGCCTAGAAAGTCTTTCTTATTCTTTCTAATCAGAGCAGGAGGAAAGGTTTCCCCATGGCTCTGTTCAGAACAGGAGCTGATAAAGATCCAGAAGGTGATTTCACTCGTCTGTCCATTGATCACAGGCAACCTAGGGAGACCAGACCAAACATAGACATGTAGGCTGTGTCCCAAGGTTATGTGATACAAATACTCCTGCTTAGAAGGAGGTGGATTTTTTAAACTCCTTGATTATGTGGTCAGTGTGTTTAATTCCTTTCTCTGCTGCATTATGAAGTGGGATAAAATCTCAGTCTCCCTTGCATTCAAGGGTATTTCCTGCGTCTCCTTTCCTCTCAAATGGCCCATTCCTTCTTGCTTTATGGTTTGAATATGTTGGAATAGGACTAGGGCAGTGTGTGAAACCACTAATACTCAGCAGCATTTAGGAGGATCAGGGATCCGTGATCCAGAATGCAAATATATGCTTTAAAAATGTTCCACTGACTAGGAAAGGAGAGAGGATTAAAGGTTCACTTCCTTTTTCTTTTTATGAGCCTAAGTTATTTGTCAGTTGGAAACATGATAAATTAGACAAACATTATTCTTTCCCTCCTCCAGGTTGGATGTTCTGCTTTGTGTTTTACAGTGCAGTGAATAACTAAGCTTCATTATCACCAAGCTGTCAGCACTGAGAAGCTATTGCAGAGCTCTTTGCCTGCTTAATTGAATTGGGTGTGCTGGGTGCCTAATTCATTGTTCCCTGCATTTGTCATTCACTGTGGAAATGGCAACAAAAGATGACTCTGGTTGGAGTGTGTCTGTTGTCCCCTGTTCACACTTCCCTTTCCACAGCTTTGCCAGCGTTGGGTATCTGCACTGGACAGTCTTGAAAATGGTATCATGAAATAAGTACACCAGGGACCATTTCATCATCTCAATTACGTGACTGAAAGATGTGGGGAGACTCAAAGCCACTGAGGTTAAGAATGCTGTGGTATATAAATAGCCTTGGATAAGTGTAAGCACCAAATTGAAGGCAGATGGGTTTGTGGACTTCGCAAGAGACTTGCTTAAGAACATCTACACCATACACCCAGGCATGCATCCATCATGGTGAAACTGCAGTGTTTGTCAGCAGGTCTGAATGGTAATAAAAAATTCCTAACTTGTGCACATTCTTTTGCATGAATCACTGAAGTGCTTTGTTGCAAAAGATGGTGGTGTTATTCCTGTTTATCTAGAAAAACTGTCACAGAGAGCCCTGATTGGAATGCAGGTCAGATGGGAGCTGGGGAGAAAACCTGCCTTTGAGGCAGCTGTGTTCCTGTGCTCAGTTTCCCAGGAAGAACTGTGGCATGGAGCTTTCCTTGTGGAGCTTCTCCCTCCAGTTGCTGGTAGCAGAAAGGAAACCGTTGGACAGAGGTGGTGAGATCTGCTCAGAAACTTTCCTCATCTTGGGAAATGGTGCTTCCCCCTGAAGTCAGGCATGGAAGCCCTGCCCTGCCCTGGTACTCCTGCATGTTTGGACATGCCCTGGAGCTGCTCTCAGGTGCTCTGCATTGGTCATTGCTGGGTTTATTGGAGTTCTGGGTCTGCTGGTGAAGTTGGAGGATCTAAAAGCACAGCAGTGCCTGGGCCCCTGCCTGGCCCCAGCAGCCTTCCAGCCTTGGAGAGGGAAACATTCCCATCAGCTGCACCAGGGAGTGACTGGCTGGGATGGAGACAACTTCTTGGTGTAAGTCTGGATCACTGCCTCATGCCAGGCCAAGGTTTCGTTTCTCACCTCAAGATGAAATCTGAGATTTAATCTTTATTTTTGCAGTGACCTAGTCCTCCCAGTGCTTTTGGCAAACTGGGTAGCTTTGATGTTTGTCATAGCCAGATGCTCTCGTGAGATGAAATGCTGCCCATCCCAAACTTCCCCTGTGGTCCCATTTAGCAGAGGAATTTTTGAGCAGAGTCTTTTGAGTTGCCACTTTCAAGTGGTGAGTGTAGCCCTGAATTTATAAAGCCTAAGTTGCTATCAGTCAGATGTTCCTTTAGGATGTGGCTGCCTTTTCCCAAACTGGAGAAACAGAACAGGGGAGGATGGAGTCATCTTCTGAAACCTCTAAAAACAGGCCATGGCCATCTCCAGCTGTGACGTGGGACCAGGGTGACAGGTTTGGAGGAGGCTTTGCCAAGAGATACTGCTGTGAGGCTAAAGCCTGCAAAGAGTTATTCCTTCTGCAATCTTATTTTCAAAGACATTGGGGCAACACAGTGAGAGGAGGGGTGTTCACTAAGGCTGTAGTCCATCCAACCTGCACCAAAGTTGTTCTTGCTGGCATTTTAATTCTGCTTGTAAGGAAAGGGATGTGCTGCAGCAGCTGGGGGTGAATGTAGAAGCATATGAAATTACAAGATGCAGCTCTGAAGATTCAGGGTATTAGTTCTGATACTTCTCTAAAATGTGTTACTCTTAAGTGTGAGTAGCAAGAAATTATCTCAGTAAAAATAACTTGTTGATGTGCAGGTGGTATAGGCTGCTTAGATAGGAAATATTAAACGAAAGGAGAGGAGGTTAAAAAAAAGTGAAAAAGGAAATGATAGGAAAACAGTTAAGTAGCACTTGGTGAGCAGTTGTTCAGTAATTTAGGGAAGTTTATACCTGTTCTAACTTAGCATTCAAATAAAAATCATGGGGTAAGTTCTGAGTTGTAACATTTTCCTGTGGTTAGTAGCAAAGTTTATTCCAACAAGCTAATGTGTTGGGTTTTGTTTTTTTAAGATATCTTTGGTCTCTTAAAGTCAAACTTGTGGCTAGTTTAAAGTTTTATGGCTGTCTCAGGTATCAATTTTCATTCTCAGTATATTTCCATACTGTGTATTTTTTATGGCTACACTAGAATTACTGATGTTTGTGCATACTTACCAAGTTATTTAAATATCCTGGTGACTCTCAGCCCAAAACACACACACCTCTCTCCTGGGAAGAGCCTGCTGCTCTCACAGAGTTGACTTGTGGTACATATTGCAGAACAGATTTGAAGCACAGAGACTACTGAGAACAGAGCCCCAATGCTGAGTGACTAAGATAAATTACAAAAGGTCTGTTATTTCTTAGCCTTCATGCAGGAAACTCTGAAATCAGTGAACCTTAGGAAACACCAACAAATGGAAGATGCTCTTTGTCATTTTCTTTGTCCATTGTTTGGTTTCCATTTTCCTCTGGATTTGTTTGTTTTGTTTTGTTGTGGGTTTTTTTGCTTTGTGCTATAGCCCCAGGCCATCACCAAAACCACCTGGGTGGAATGCTCCAATGGGTTGTGTTTTTACATTTTCATTGAAAACAAATGACCACTGGCTCTTTTGTGTAACTGGTCAACTTGAAATCTCTTGTATGACTGAGGCGGACGTTCACTGATACTCGAGTGTTTCTGTCAAACAGATCATAACAGTGAATGTGGCACAGGAATCCTCATTCCTTTCTTTATCCATCATATTAAAAACCCCTGGATTTCAAAAGTAGTCTCTCCAGCAGTGCTAATTAGAAAGCAGGATATATTATCATGCTTATTTTAATTAAAAAGTTTGTTTCCTCTACAAATTTCTGAATCTGGACCTCTCCAAACAAGTAGAATTATTAATATCTCAAGGGAAGAAATGAGCTGATCAATGGCCTTCCAATGCTGATGGAAACATGGTTTGTACTGTTAATTTTCTGTGATGCCAGCAACCACTGGGGGGCTGGCAGTGACTGCCACCTGCCACGTCCTCTGGGAGAGCCCAGGAACACCTTGGAGACCAACTAGGATTTTCAAACAGCTGTAAGAGTTTTGACTCTTGGGCACTGAGGAAAAAAATGTGCTTTATGAGCTAAGCCCATCCACAGTGCTTGCTTCCCAGGCTGCCTCATTTATTCAATAATTTGAGACAGTTTTGGATTAAATTTCATCTTCCAAGCCCTGTCTGCTGAAGCTGCTCGCCAGCACTGTCATTTATCAAGGGTGCTACACACTGTCCTCATTCTGACTGCTGCTTCTCTGGAAACCACTGAGTGAGGGTGAGAGCATAAAGAGAGAGGCAAAAGAAAAAAGAAAAGAAATAAAGAAAAAAATCCTCAGAAGCTGACCCCTAACCCAGAGTCCTGTCAAAGATGAGTTCTTTCCTAATGAAACACTGAGGGAGGAGTAAATTTACAGCTAGCTCAGGGAGAACAAGCAGCCTCTCAGTGATTCTCTGTGCTGGACCTGCTCTGTTTCTGCATTTTTTTTGTTTTGGATGCATCTCCAAACAATCACTTAAGATAAACAACGTGGCCAGGAAAGCCCAGCCAAGTGGCTGAAATTACTGAACCTTTGAAGACTAAACACATACAGGATCAATCTCTCCTGTAGCTGTAGCCTTTCCTACTGAAATTGGATTGTTTCTTGCTGCTACAGTATAATTTTTTGGAAATCACACACAGCCTCCCTGAAAGACTGCTAATCCTTTACCTGCAGTAAACTGTAATGTGCTTTCCCTCAACCACACTGTAAGCCTTCCTTGTTGGGGGCCATATTTTTTTATTTTTTTTTTTTTAACCAGTTGAAGAAAGGGTATGGATTAGCCTAATAATGCATGGGGTCATCCAGAAGTTGTTAAAGCTGCTGATGTCCTAAAACCATATTTAAAACCATATTTTAAAGCCATATTAAAAACCATATTTTAAAGCCATATTTAACTCTTAGGTGAGCCTACATGTAATCATCCAGCCTGATTCTGCAATTGGTGATGCATCCCTGTTGCATTAGGAGCTGTTGCACCACTTGTGTGTTTGTGCTTTGGCCATTCACAAACCATGTTTGATTCAGTTGAAACTGCAGTTTTCTTACTCTGTGCACTGCTCAGCATTACTCTGCCTAAGACTGACTTTCTGGAGAAACTGAAAGATTTCAGCCAGCTGTGTCCATACTTACTGCTCAGATAGATGTTGGTCTGAGCCTTCTCCCCACAGTTTCTCTCCTTTGGCTGGGGTGATACTGTCCCTGTTCAGTGAATGCAGCCTCTGCCTCTCAAGGCACTCTTCTTCCTCCAGTAACTTGGGTCTGTAGTGTTTTCACATTTCCTTCCTGAGCAAGTTCATCTCAGCCTTACAGTAAGTTGGGTTTTTTTGTGTTTTTTTTTTCTTGCTGGATGCAGAATCCCAAGTGTCTCCCTCTCAGTCTGAATGGCTGCAGAACATGTGTATAAATTTTGAGATTGGGCCACTTTGTGCATAGTTAAAGGAGAGGTCTGTTCCAGGCATCATCTTCTGTCTAGAAAGCACTGTCTAAACAGATCAAAGGAAGCATTGCAATGCTACAACTTGGCCCCAGTCCCAATCCCTTGTGGTCTTCAAGCCCATCCTCCTGGAGCAGCTGCTTGTGGAGCTTCCACCAGGTGCCTACAATGAGGATTTGACACGATGCCACTTGGCACTCAGCCCCCAGCATTATGGGCTAGAGAAAGCAGCAGAGGCTTATTCCTGCTAGAGCAGATACTTTCCAGGTACTCCTTCCTTGATCCCTCTGTCTGTCTTCTTTATCCCAAAGAGCAGGAAAATCATGATAGAATTAAAATGGGATTTGCTTGCTGCAAAATCCTTAGCAGCTGTCTCCTCAAAGGCTGTGTGATTTAGCAACTTTCCTATGAGGATTCAAGAGGTCAGTGGTGAGATGCAATAGTTGGTTTTTGACGAGATAAGAATTCATTATATCCCTCTCTCCTTTTTCTTTATGCTGGCAAATTCCATGCTCTGATTTCCATAGGGGAATCCTAGGTGGGTTAACCAGAAACCATGTCAAGCATGTCTGTTCTTTGTAAGTTTGCAATAAAGAACAGAAATTCCTTATCAGTTATCCTTACCTTGCAGTCTAAGGGGAGTAGATATGGAGTATGAAGGAGGACACAGGGATCATATGGGTCACACTGGATCAGATTAAATTCCTGTCTTGATCTCGAACTTGACTGTGACAGTGTCTGGGAGCTGGTGCCTATGGAAAAGTGTGAATAAATGTAAATACATAGTAACACTTCTTACCACTCTGCCAGCCTACAGCCAACAAGCTATGCCTCAAGTCTTGTCCTTAGCTCTGAGTTGATTTATTTCCCTTTTGTAGCCCTCAATGGATTTTTCTGTGACCTGGTCCAGCCCTGTTTGAATTTGTAAAAAATTTAGTCAAGTGCAACATCCTTGGCATGATGTTACAGTGCAACACCTATGACAAGCTGTTACACAGCTTAACCACATGCTGTATGAAAGAGCAGTTTTCTGCCAGACTGTGATCTTGGTCATGGCTTTTTGTTTCCCTGTATATAAAAAGGGGATTAAATGTTCCTGTTTCACAGGGAATTGAGAAGATAATATTTATATGTTGTTCAGATACTAGGGCTGTGAGAGTCAAAGAAAAAAAGACAATAAATTAAGCAATTTGTTCTTAATCTGATTCCTTTCTGACTTCCAAGAAACCAAGCTGTAAAACCATGCTGCCTTTGTTTTAACTCTTTGTAACTGAGTTTCTCTTTATCATAAAGAAGATAAAAAATTATAGGCAGTTCTCAGCTGTCTTTATCCTACCTAATATTTGTGCCAGACTATCTGTTCACGTGGGTTTTCCAGTGTCTGCCTCTGAGATGCAGAATGCTTTAATACCTTTCATGGGAAACCTTTAATAAAAACTGCAGTGGAATAAATGTCTGTTTTGTGAGCAAGGTGCCTGACAGCTGCTAACAAACCCAGCAGATGATATTTCAGTTGAGGTCATCATGTGAGCTCTGAGACTGTAATGGAAGGCACAGGCCACCTGAAGGTTGTCAGGTTCAGCAAGAATACACAGTCCTCATCAGGTTCAGACACAAGGCTTCTCCATAACCGAGTTTAAAAAAAGGGAGTCTGGTGTTTCACTGATTAAAGAGTCTGAATGTCTCTCCTTCCCATGGCCAGCTCAGACTGTAGTGCTTATCGCTAAAAAAAAGGAAAGAAAGAGCAGAGAAATGAATGCTGTCTTGGTATCAAGTCTGTCCTGGTTGCTGGAACATTCTTCAGGCTGGGTGACACTCAGTGAAATGGTTTTGAACTGAGTGCATTCCTGTATTTCAGTGGGGTTTTAATTCCAAAGAAAAATGCTGCAAGTATTCATACTATGAAATGTGAAGCTGTTACCCTGTCTGCTCTGCTCAGGCAGAGCAGAAACTTGGGCTGATTTATCAATGACTTCCATTTTCTCTAAAAGTGAGAAGGCATTCCTGCACCTTTCCATTTGTAACTTTATGGCACTCTGTTTGTGGCAGAAATTATGTGAGCTAATTGATTTGTGGTCAGTGACTGTAAATCCCTTGCATTCCTCATGAGCAATTTCTAGGGCTCTCAGAGTTCACCCCTGGAGCTGTGGTGCAGGCTCAGTGGCTACAATGGGAGGTTAAAACTGATTAAACTATGGAACTTGCTGTCCTCTGATGTTTCCAACTGCAGGAAGTTTCTAGCTTGTTAGTGGATGGCTGAGGAGAGCAGTTTCCAAACAGAAGTGAGTGCCTGCAGCCTGGGAAACCCAAAATGAAGAGGTGGTATTGCAGGTGATGGCCCAGTTCTGGACAGGGCTGGGAGCTGCATCGATGGGAGACATCAGTCTACAAGTGATAGTAGCACTTTGGTTTAGCTCTGCATTTGTATAACCCAATCTACTGCTACAATGGGAGGTGAAGGTTTCACTCTGGCTCTTCCCATTTGAGGTTAAGATTTGGGAATGTTGATATAAGGGTGATAGGAATTGTTTATTTTGTCTTTGTTACTATTAGTGCATGTAATTGTTGTTTGAATCCCTTGTTTCAATTTTGATCACTTGAACAACTAGACAATTCTTTAAGAATTGGAGGTGATCTCTGCTTCTTGCCAGATCTGTTGTTGGAAAATAATTAAAGCAGCAAATTACACACCCAACCCCCAAACAAAATCAAACTCATCTCTCTCTTTCTGGAAAAGGAATACATATGCACTGCTGTACCAGTGAGCATTAGTTTTGGATCCAGCCACACAGAGGGGTTGGTTTCTTCATGTTCATCCCCCATTACCAGTTACATCTTGTGAATTTCCAAGTGAAGCCCCCTTAGCAGGAGCAGCACACAAACCCCCATAACCCTTAGTTATTAATTCTCTCTTCTCACTGACCTGGCTCTCTATAAATCTTATGCATGGAATTTTTCTTCCTTTCTTCTCCCTCCGCTCCCACCTCTTTCCCCCTCTTTTTGTTTTGTTTTTTTTTTTTTTCTTTTAAATTAAACACATTCCATAGAGAGGCCAGAAGCTCAATGCAAGGCTCTGCATTGATGGGGCTTCCTTTGGAATCTGCAGGTTGATGAGATGCCTGCCCATGCCTCTGAAGTCTGCAGCAATAGTAAGTAAGGGGAGAGAAACATCAACCTGTGGCTCCAAGCACTCCCTGTTCTGCTCCTTAGTTGTCTTACAGAAATGGCACCAAAAAATGGGACTAAAGCCATATCAGAATCAAGATATGTGCAAGCTGCTAATGTGAGTCTGTCCTCAAGGGGCCTGGTATTTCATCATAGAAGGAAATCAGATTAGTTTGATGGGATTTGTTCTCATCAGGTGTATGTTGGCTGTTAAGTGATTTGATTGGTATCTTCCAGGTGCTTATAAATAGTGGGCTTATTTACTACTGCAGTTTTCTGGGTATTGAGATAAAAATTGCTGGCTTCTTTTTTCCCTTTTTAAAGATAAACATCACACTTCCTCTCTGCATAGACTCCTGCTCTTGTCCTCCAAAAATTCTTGAACTTGTTTGCTACTGGCTCATCAGAGTCATCTTAAGATGCTGTGGGTCAGGTAATCAGAAACACAGAAATCACCTTGGTAATTGAATAATTAACATTTTGTCCTTTGGATGGTATGTCTGTGAATGACACATCATGAATCCTCTCTGAAAACACCTTTTCATTTTTTGACTTGTAGCACTACCTTCATCATCCCCAGAAACTCAGCCTCCCAGCTGGGCAAGTCTGTTCCAGAATTTTTTCCCCTTCCAGAAGAAAGTATAAAAGGAGCTGGGACACTGGAAAAGAAGATCTTAAGGTCTTCTGACTGATTGAAGTCAACTGCAGTGTGGAAGGAGAAAGCCTCAGAGTTCTAGGTGCTGGAGACCCAGCTAAAAAATAACTTAGTGAATTACCAGATATCCTACCTATTAATTTTGCACTTTGTGTTTGGGTTTACTGGGTTCTTTTTACTATAGCTCTGACACAATAACTGTTTGTGTTATTGTACCTTTCTCAAAGAAGTCCAAATACTTTTAGCAGATGACTTGATCTTTCATGCCAATGAGCCTATGCTGTAGTCTCTCTGCAATTTCCCTTTGAAAGAGTGCCCAGTCCTGCAGGATAATAGCTGAAGGAACAAAGTAACTTGATCAAAATTTTCAGACATCTTGAGGGATCAGAGGTTTGTCCCACTAAGAAGAACCACTTTTCACCTTTCCCTCACTTCTACCCCTTAAAAATCCTTAAGGAAGAAGAGTAAAGCCCCAATCCTTAATTTATATTTAGAAGCTGACCTTTCTTTTTTTGAATCCCTTTTGTGGCCTGGCCAAACTTGGAGCCCACGCTGACAGCTGTGAGTTTGTACCATCGATTTCCATGTAAATGTTCCTCAGATAATTACCTGAGGGACCATGTTTCAAACCACAACGTGTGGCCTGCAGCCAAGGTGATAGAGATCTGGCATGGTGTGGGAAGAAGGGTCAGTGCAAATCAAACACCAGCCCCATTCCCCCATGACAAGGAAATAAAACCTCCACGTGCAGGCATGTAGAGAAGCTTCTCATTATTCCCTTAACTCAACATAACCAAGGAGGAAAAATAAAGTTGGCAAGAAAATGCAGCTGTGTTTAGTAGGCATTTGGTGCCCAGCAGGTCTCCAGCTCTTCCATGTTGCAGTTTTCATTAATGCTGCACTGCAAAGCCTGGCTGCCTCTTTGGTTTAAGAGCTGAAAATCTTTTATATTCTGGAGGCATGAATAAAAAGCAAAGGTTATCAAACGTCACGTATGGCTGTGAGCTTCTTGGGTGGAATTCTGGGGTTTCACTACACTCCCCATGCAATCAGTGCAAAAAATAGGTTCCCCCAGATTGTAGGAACTAGCTTAGAGGTCTGTCACAGTGACAAGAGTCACCTGCTCCTTGCCTTTGAGCATGAAGAGAGAGCAGAGTGACCAGCCTGGGCTTCAGTGTCGAGGTAAATCCTCCCCCTGTGATGCAGGCAGGGACTGATGGTTTGCAGGCAGCACTGCTTCAGAGGTGCTGCATCTGTCTGGGGTCAGATCTCAGTATATCCCATCGTGGGCTGCTGAGCTGGTAAAATCAAATCTGTCAGGCAAAACTCTAAAGGCCCTGGGGTGCTGGGCCTGTTCTCTTTGCCCAGGACATAAACTCCATTCTCTGGTTTCTTTTCTACCAACAAGAACAAAGGGATAAACCCAGTTTTCATGGCCAAATTGTTTCATACCTTGTTCTGCAAGTGACTCCTGTGCTGTCAGCTGTATTTATTCTCAGTTTCACTCTGTCAAGAAATTGTTGAACTTTAATATGTGTGGAGTGGCTCTTCACTGTGACAGGAAACTGCAGGTTTGGTTATCTTGTGTTCGGTGGGCCGCAGGAGAAAAAAAGCAGAAGAATCATGGTGTTACCTGACCCAGCCAGCCAGTACCCAGCCAGGAGAGCCATAGCCCCCAGTCGTGGTGACATACCCTGGGAGTCAGCTGCAGATCCACTCAGGGAGTAGAAGGCAGGAATTCTTCCCATATAAAAATTCCCAGCAGTGTGATCTAAATAGCTGTATTTAGGCATTTAAACCACAACTGAGTGCCCCCAACGTAACAGAGCAAAAGGAGTGTGAGGAAGTAGCATAGTATTTGTTCCACATAAAGACTAAATATCTATTATCAGCAATCTCTTTGGCCTGCTTCCTCTGTTGTTTCTTTCCCTCTGGAGATTTGGCTATTGGATTGATTTGCTGCCTGACTCACTGTCTTAGATTGAGATACTGAGAATTGCTGACAGTATTAATAAAATTAGTGTTAGGGAGGATGTTTGAACATTTGCCTTTGACATTTTTAAGGGAGAGAGCTGACATTTAGTCTACATTAAAAAGTTACTGAATTGTCTTTTCTTTTCCCCTGACCAAAGTCATGATAGTTTTAATGCAAAAACTTAGTCCCGAATTAAAAAATATGGATAGCAAGTTTTGGACTTTCTTTGCTGAGAACCTCTGGGTAGTTAAGGAAGCACTAGATATTTAACAGAGTTCTTGGGAGAAATATTTTCACAAGAGTGTAAGATAAATGCAGTACAAGTGTCTGTAGAAGTATTGCTTTATGATAGTGAGGGTTATTTTTTTCTGCTTCAGGTGACACAGAGGTCAAGCTGAAATAATGCTCTGTGAATCAAAATATAAGAACAAGCAAAGATTTAGTTTTTATTTTTCAAGAATGGTTTTCATCATTACTTTTAAATGCAGTTGCCTGGTCTTTAGGCTGTGTGATTAACTTTTGCTCTCTGTGGGAAATGACTGAATTCAGGAGACATTTGTTTCA
Organism: Florisuga fusca; assembly: GCA_038090715.1. Taxonomy (NCBI): domain Eukaryota; kingdom Metazoa; phylum Chordata; class Aves; order Apodiformes; family Trochilidae; genus Florisuga; species Florisuga fusca. The sequence continues at coordinate 825,072 of JAAWXA010000036.1, forward strand.
TGTCATAACTGCTCTGTACATCCTGCACTCCATTTTCCTGTGGCATGGTTTATCCCCAGGTAAAAGCAGCTGACTTAACTTTGGTTTTGCTGAGGTCTGCAGAAAGATAGCTTTTCAGTAATTATAAGCAATTTTCAGTAGCCTTTCAAGTTTTCATTCAGTTGTTTGTTGCTTTGAGATCGTGGCCCAATGAGTATCCCTGGGTGGTGTCCTGCAGACTGCCTTTCATGTTCCCTTTCCCTTACCCTTGCAGCCACTGCTACGGTCACTGTCCACATGAACTGTGAAAGCATTTGAAATATCTTCCAGGCTTTAACACTTCCTTGAAAGCTGCATCTTTTCCAAGGACAGGACAAACTACTGCAGTTTAAGAAAAGTTGAGCTCTGCTACAGAGCAAGTGCAGTGCAGAAGTGCAACCCTGGCAGCCTGTCTGTCCCCTTGGCTGCTGGGAATAGAAGTCTTTGGGGTTGGAACTGGTATTTCTTTGTGCATGTCTTGTTTTGAGATCATGTATGCAGGCTGTGCATTGCAATGAGGAGAGCTAATGACTCTTCAATGGATTTTAGGTAGGGGAATCAGTGGTTGTGTTCACACAAAGCCTGTGCAGGTCCCAGCTGTACATGTATGCAGTTGAACTCCTGCTACCTTTAATACAGGGTGAGTGCCAGAATCTGAAGAACATTTCCTGCTCCCCTATAGAGAGTATTCCTTGTTCTGTCCGACAAAAGGTTGCTATTCTCTTATTCATTTTTTCCCCTTTCTCTGGCTGCAAAAAGTATAAATGATTTTAGTGCAGAATTTTTGGAAGGTTTTCTCCCCCTCCTCCATTTCCTGAAAAGCTTGCGTATGGAGTGAGACACTCATAAGCTTTATTGAGATAAGAATTTAATTTATTTACAGTTCATTGCTCCAGGCATGGCTACAGACTGGTTTAGAAATTTGCTGTTCCAACTTTAACAGGTCACTGCATGGAAGGGAGCAGCTGAGTTTTCCTCCAGAGCAGCCATCAACTGTTGAAAATCTCTTGATATTTTCCTGGCTTCTCCAGATTCAGCACTGACTTCTCCTTCCTGTAACAGGAATTCTATGTGCTCTAGACTCTACAGCTAGCAAAAGGAGTAAAGTATGGGAAAGGAATACAGCATCAATAGTTCCTGGTAGGGCTGACAGGGGCCACACCATTGCTCTGACTCTTTTTCACCTTCATTAGGACAAAAAAGTGTAGGTAAAAAACACTCTCTGACTTCAGCATGGCACAAGGTTTCTGAAGTAACTTCTGTGGCTCTAGCAAGTAGGCAATGAGTTCAAAGTCAAGAAATAGAACTCTTCTGTATGCTGTTATGTTGCTTTTCCTTCTCACCTCTTCCCTCTTAAAAAGAGCCTCCTTCATTGTGTAGCCAGGTGTTCCAGGCAGGTAGCTGAGGTGTGAAGGCAGAAGCCACATGTCTCATCTTACAGTGATTTAGGACAGGATAATTCTTTTGGCTTGGCTGCAGGTACTTCTCATTCACACAGTCAGACCTGGATATCTTAGACCTGGATGACAACACAGGTAGGGTGTGTAATACAGCAAAGTAACTTTGTCTTCAGAACAGTATTTCATTATTGCTTGACTGTCTTTAGAATAAAATGGTGAAAAGATTGCATTAAGTAGTACTTATGTTAATTAATCTGTGAGAAATTCAAGCAACTTGCTCCTTTGGTCTGGAGAGGTAAGTGTGGCATCCCTGGTGACTCTTTGGAGAAGCTGAGCTGTTGGTTTCCTCTCTCCTCAACTCGATCTTACCAAGATTCGTCCTTCAGCACCAGCTAAAAAATATTGCAAAGAGGTGTTCTGCTTCATCTTTCACATATTTTTTGTCAGGGTGCTTCATGCTATGAACTCTGAACTGTGATTTGTTGGTCTTGAATGTCTTAAAAGGCTGTGGGCAGAGCTGTACTACAGAAATTGCAAAATGCAGGCGGGTCCCCAGGTGAGCAGTGCTGTAAGTACTGTCAACTTAAAATTTTTAAACTTTGCAGGGATTTGACTGGTGGTTTGCATATAGTCACAAGCAGTATCCTTTTTTCATATAACTTAAACTCATTATGGGAAGAGAATAAAGTGAGAAGGGGAAAGAACAGGGGAAAAAAACCTGTACTGTTACCGCTGCTGGTTGGCAGAACTTGCCTTTTATGACCTGTGAATACCACAGCAAAATAACTGAAAATGAGGAGGGAAGAGTTAAGTGACACCACTAATTCAGTGAATATAAAACTTTATTTATATGCTCACAATGGGAGATTTGTTTGTTGCCTTGATGGTAAAAGGGGGTGGATCCTGCCTTGGTGTAAAGTGGCATGGTTCCCTGCCTTGGACATGTCACTGGCCTTTTGTGTGGTGTCTTCCAGGCTGGGAGAGCCTCAGTTCTGTAAGGTAAACGTGACCTTTTCCTCTTGGCCTTCCAATTTAAGATAAAAGAGAGGAGGTAATACTTCTTGATAGCCATATAGGTTGTAAGTAGCTTGAAGAAATTCAAGAGATGAAGTTTCCAGATTCTTTGTACGCATTGCTGACTGGTTTTGGGCACTTTGTCTCTTTCCTGTGTTCTGAACTTCAAGCTGTTCATTAGAAGGGAAGAAAGAAAGAGCAGTTTCCTCTAGCTAAGGCACTTCATCATCTTACCAAGATCCACAGATGCAACCCTCTGAGTGGCCTGTGGAATCTGAGACACTCAGCTCTCCCTGGAGGATATTAAGGGATCATCGTTCACACGTCTAGCTTCTGTAATGATGAATGGGATTATTAGAGAAAATCCCCTTGTGAATCAGTGAGTCTGCAATCATGTGGTTCTTTTGCTTATGCATTTAGACTCCAATTCACAAAATAAAACAGCTGGACTAGTGTAGGCAGAGTCAAGTTATCTGGGGGAGGGTCACATTATATTTTGCTAGCAAAGCAGTCGTAGCTTGGGCAGCATTTTGTGGCTTGTCCAAATCTGAGGTCATCACAAAGAATCTTCGAAATAATGGTTGTTTTTAAAGTTCATGTTCTCATGCAACGTGTGACTTTGTGGTACAACTTGCCTTCTGAAACTTTTCACAGTCTGTTCAGAACACTCTATGTCCTGGCCAATGCTAAACATAATCACATGTTAATTGAAAAATGATGAGGAAAATTGGTACCCCTCTGTAGAGTGAAATATTCCATGGACATCTGGTGTTACATGCATGATTCCAAGAGGTGTGAAATGAGAGAGCAATTGTCTGTGCCCCCAGGGAACTGTAACAGTCAGTAATGTTTTCTGGTCAGGGAATGGAGCAGAGAAGGGTGCCCTCACTTTTGAAAAACATGGACAGTCAGTACTGAGGTAGAAGATTCTCCTCCTTACACTGTGAGTGAGCAAGAGTTGGGGACACCTTCTCTTATGCAGAGGCTGATGTAAATGGAGCAATCTGTCCCATCCAACTGTGAACAGGAGGTGGCTGGGCAGGTATTTCAGCTACTGACTAACTGAAACATCAACCAAGCTTCAGAGATTAAAAAAACGTGATTTACCCCCCTGTAAGCAGAGTGAGAATTCTATATGCATTCCCATCTCATGATTTTGAATTAATCTTCCACTGGCTTCTGCTTTCTGAGGACCTATAGAGTGAATCCAGGCATGCTATGCAGCTATGTTTAATTTCCAAGTTGGGGGTATTTTATTTATTTATGTGTTTGTTTTTTGCTGTTGTTGGGGTTCTTTTGCTTTTTTTGCTTTTTTTGCTTTTATGTTCCTTCAATACCAAAGGACAAATGGATGCTCAGGGACTAACTTAAAATATTGCTACTAATAATAACTTACCATCTGTGCTATTTGCCAAAAGCTGAGAATCAGCAGTGGTGAAAGATGAAACTGCCCCAAGTTTCTTGGCAAAAGTGATGTAGGCAAATATTTCAAAAGTAATTTTATTTTTGAAATCTGCTTCCTTGGAGATTGTTCTGTGGTAACATATGCCTTCTAGATGTTACCAGAGAAGCACTGGAATTTCATTGTAACTGAAATTAAAGAATTTTAGGACGTAGAGCCTGGCTGTTAAAGAGATCCCCTCTCCTGCTCTGCTCCTCAGCCTTGCAGGCATCGGCTGCTCAGTCCAGTTCGAGCATTTCTCAGTCAACATGTTGCACTGCAAGCTCAGAATGATTTGCTTCTTCCCATTCACTGATAACACCTTGACTCTTGTCCTGTTTGTTATCTTCATCTTTTGTAGGTTAATTTTTTTAAAAAAGAGAAAACAAACCCAACTGTGCTTGTGTACCAGCTGCCCTGGCAAGGTAAATAGTGCTCTGGTACTTAACAGCAGTGAGACCAAGAGACCACTCAGACCAGGGCCCTGGAAATGCATTGAACACACTCACAGCCCTGAACATTCCCTATTTTTGTGTGGGAATACTGGAACTCTTGAAGTGTTGCACTGATACTTTAGCAAAATGTCTTATTTATGAAACAGCTACTGGCACCTGAAAACCTTTCCCTCCCAGACTTACTTATTCTCTCTGTAGCAGGGCAACCCAACCTGTGTTTTCTGAGCTCAACTGAGTATCTGCCTTCAGGTCTGCTTGTTTTGACCATGGCAAGCCTCCTGCCCAATGTGCTTGTCCTAGCACCATTGTCACTGGTGGCATGGGAGCTGCTGCCCCCAGAATCTGGAAGAATGGGGGATTTGGGATGTGATCAGAGCTGGTGTTGCTGTTCCAGCCTTTGATTGCCCTGCTCTTGTTGACACTGGAGAGGACTTGCTTGTTTAAAGGCAGTGCTGGAGAGTTTTCTTACCAGGAGGTTGTACACTACCTGATTGCTTCCCCAGGTTCTGTGCCTAAACCAGCTTGTAAAGCCTTCAAGTCTGCTGTAGCAGTGTAGGAAGAAAAAAAATATTTTTTCAAGTTCTTTGTGCACCTTTCAATGCTATCCCAACTCTAATTTTGCATAATATAATTTTGGAGTATAAAATCATATTGCTTTTGGTCATTAGATGAGTTCAGCAGTTTCAACATTATCCTCTATATGTAGCCTTGAATTCTGACCTGTAGCTTTCTGGGCAAGCAGAAAGGCTTTAATTCAAGCACTCACAGGAAATTCATTTGTGCTTTTTCATGTGCAGCTATCTTGAATCTCCCCGACGCTCTTGGGAGCAGCATCATGAGATCAGCTCTTGGTGTGCTGCACACTTGCAGCTGGATGCCTCTCCTTGGGGTATCCTGTGCCTCAGTGAGGGGGAAGAGAAATCTCTTCTCATTGGAAAAAGGAGGCTTGTGTGAAAGCTTTGACTCAGAGAATGGCCTTTTGTAAGAGGCCATGAAAGGAGATGGCTGCAAGCTGACCTGTTCTCCTAAAAGTCATCAAGTGGCTGCTCTGAGCTGCAAATCAGAAAGGAAGAGCCTGTTTCTCTGAGCAGATGAAAATACTCCAGGCTAGGATCAGATTTCCAAGAAGTGTCAACACCTCCTTACCATGTTCCTTTCCTTATCTCCCTCCAGCAATCAGAGGTCATGTGGAACACCTTTTTTTCACGGAGTCAAGCTGCAGATTGAGAAACCCACTGCAGCAGATTGTGAGCAGGTTTCTGGTTTGACTTTTCAATTTATGTCGCTGAAGACAAATTTTATTATTAAAATCTTGGGCAACTCAGCAGTGGATTTTTAGACTCTGACTGGGTGCCTGGAGCTGCATTTCTTTGAACTGTCTTTTAGAGGAACTGCAGCTGTATAAATGGATGGAGACTGTGGAAAGAAACTATAAATATGGCTTTATTAAGGTGGGTTTTTAAATCAAAGTGACTTTTTGAAATACTTTAATGAACCTTAAAAACTATTTTCCAGTTCTTTCCAACAGCTATGTTACTTTTCAGCAATGGTGGAAAGGGGGATGTTATCAAGGGAACTGTGGCCATTGCATTCATGGCAGTGGATGGGGCCTTTTCCATGGGAGTCTTTAACCTTGACTGGCTGGACAACTGAAAATGACCAGGGGCTAGCATGCCTCTTCTGATTTTCATGGTGCACGATACAGCTGGGTTTTACAGGGCTGGATGGTGTTGATGGCTGAGGAGTGAGGAACTTTTGTTTATTTGGAGACATTTGCAGCTTTTTTGTCAGTGGTAGATTGTGCCTCACAAGGAATGTGACAAACTCAATGTATGTTTTCTTGTTAGAAGCTAATTGAAAACAACAATTTAGCACACAAAAAATGTGCTAGCATAGCTTGATGATGGTTTAGTGCCTTATATTCCCCTCATGTTCTTGTCACAGATGGTTTAGACTCTTTTTGCTTAAGTACACGTGGCAGGTATCTGAAGTCCACAAGCCAACTGGTACTTGGAGTTGGCTGTCCTGGGAGTTAAACATGGGTTCAGTAAGCACCACTGAACTCTTATTTCCTTAGCAGCTGGGAGATGATGAAACTGTAAAGGAAGTTGGGGCTTTACATCAGAAAAGGCACGTCCATTCCAGCTCAAACACAGCTCCTTCTCTCCACGTCTCAGTGATTTCAGAATTGGCCTCAGTGAAAACCAAAGTGACTTAAACTGAAACAGGACAGCTGAGGGAGTGGAGCCAAAGGGTAGGTGGAGGGGTATGGGCTGGCATCAGGAATTCAGGGCTAAACCACTGGCCCTTCTGTCTTACTTGTTCTCTGCTGTAAGGTTATGTCTTTGAGGAGAACACTGGACAGGGTTCTTTGCTGAAACCCAAGGTCATAGCTTTTAGGAAGTCATTCAGGAAGCTTCTCAGTAGTAGTCCAAAGAGAGTAAAAATAGCTGTGATGGAAGCAATTTCCCTCTAGGCACAGACACAAGGGTATGCACACATGTATACACATCTGTGTAAATGAATGTGCAGGGAAAAAAAAGCACTGGAGTACATCATCCAGAGGTGGTCTTAGCTAGGATTTCCATTCAGCAGAGCCTGTTCTGTAGAAGCTCAGTAGTAACCAGATTGTTCTGTTTGAGGAGGCAGAGGTGTTCCAGATACAATGTACCATCATGGTAAGGATGCCTTTCTTTTTGGCACAAAGGTAACGACCCTTTTAACATTTTTTTTCCTTCAAGTGTCACATTTTACCCACTTGCAGTTTCCAGCTTGTATGTTTTGGCTTTTGACCAGGACCTCGGGCTACGTGTGCTCATCTGGTTTTGATAAAACATTGAACTTAGACAATACATCTTCTTGGACATTTCTTCCTGTTAGATTCAAGTGTGATACAAAGCAACCAGGACTTGATCAGTAGCAGACACTGTTTCTATCAGGCATTGTTGAATGTTCATCAGCCAGGAAAGGACTGTAGAGAAATCTTTCCACAGACCAGTAAGTGCTTCCTTTTCTGAGCCCTTCTTTTAGCCACTTCAGCAAAGCCCTAGGCTGTAAAGTATGGTGCCCTTTTGAAGTCCAGATCCACGTATTAGGCTGTAACATCAAAGTTATCTGGGTGGTGTTTAGCTTGCTGCTTTTACACTCTTGCTACTCTGCTAAGAGAGATAAAATGTTCATTAGATACTGATCAGTGGCAGATGAGTGGGAGTAGTGAGCTCATTAAAAACCCTCTCTTTGTCCCAACACTTAGGTAGTGTTTAAGGAAGACAAGAATTTGCAGTGCAGTAATATTATGGGTAAAAAGTGGAGTAAAAATAGCATTTCTTGTGGTCTGCCCAAGGAGCATGTGTACGTGGGAGCATGCGAGTGGAACAGGTGCTGGGTGAAGCTCCGTGGAAGCTGTCTGGTGAAGTTGTTCCTTGTGCTGTTGGAAAGCTGGTGTTAAAGTTGTTGTGTGAAGATAAAAGATACTCAGACTTTGAGACCACCACTGTAACCTGAGCTCAGGATCTGGCAGAAGTTTATCCAGCAGGGGGGAAGCTGGGAGGTGCCATGCCCACTTTTTTGTTTCAGGATTTTTCTCTCTCTCTGTCTCTTCTCCTTTCCTTCATCCATGAAAGTTTCCTGCACCCCTCTGCAAGCTTCCTGATAAAATATCCCATTAAAATATCCCATTCTTGTAGCATGTGTGAAGGTGGAGCCATTAAACCTATTCAGCTGGAGGGTTATGATCCTGGAGCTTTTTGTCTCTCCTTGTTCTGGGGTTATGGGTATTCAAAACTAAGATTGAACACTTCAGCTTTTATGGGAAAGGCTGGTAGAATGTCACATGCTAATTTTTTTTTCTCAGTGTGGAACTGAATCTTAAATACTGCACTCCAGTAAATAGAAGTGGTAGAATCCGATTTAATCTGTATCCACTGCACTCCCTAAAGTCCTCTAGGCTATTTAAACAGATTAAAAGCCAAAAAAATAGCTTCTTTCTTAATTTTTCAGCTGTGCAAATCCATCCTTGGATATTAAAAAGGCTGTCTTCATATACATTCTCTGTTTTATGTATCTTAAACAATTTTCTAGAATTATTAAAGATCTCATTCTTAGAGTAGTAACTAACCAGAGAGTTTTCCATCACATCTTAATCCTCAAAGGCAAGAGAGAATTCTCAAAGTAATTGTTGACTACAGTTTTCTCAGTGACGCTGAAACACGTGGCACACCCCTGTTAGATCTTTCTCCAGGTCACAGAATCCCAGAATTATCCGGGTTGGGAAGGACCTCTGAGGTCATCAAGTCCAACCCCTGATCCATTACCACTGTGATTCTCAGATCATGGCACTGAGTGCCACATCCAGTCTCTTCTTAAAAACCTCGAGGGACAAAGAATCCACCACCTCCCTGGGCAGCCCATTCCAATGCCTCCTCACCCTCTCTGTAAAGAATTTTTTTCCTAATATCCAACCTAAACCTCCTCTGGCAGAGCTTAAACCCATGCCTGGGAGAAGAGACTGAACAGAGGTCCTGACACTAGGAGGCAGCTGAAAATGTTCATTAGTGAAACACAGGATGAAGGGGGACTCCTGCTTATGCTCCCTGTATTGATTGTTCCAGTGATTATAATGAGATTTTATTTTTGCTGGTACCACATATATAGGGAAAAAGAAGAAATATACAGCAGAGGTCCCATTTTTTTTGGAGCATCACTCATCTAAGCCATCTCTGATTTGAAAAATGAAGTTGCTTTTACAGAAACCATACAAAACCATTGTCAAGACTTAGATGAAATACTGTTTTCCTAATTATAACTTCTAGCTGAAAAATCTTGGCATCCTGCAGTTTAGGAAAGGGTTTTAAAATTCACCTTCAGTTTTTGGGCAACAGGCAAAACATGTGGCTCTGTTTAGGAGCTATTTTTGTTAAAGCTTAACAATACAGGATGATAAAATACAGCTGCATTGTTTAAACTTTCAATTTAATTTCTGGTTTGTGTCCAAGTTGTTTCATCAATATGGCGCCACTCATTTCAAAACAAAGCTCTTGGAAGGGTCTCCATCACCCCACCATTGATCAAGAGGGTGTTAAAATGTAGAGCCTAATTATGTTCCTGGCCTACTTGGAATTCCAAAATTGGATTTTTATAACTGTCAAATTTGCAATCAGGGTAACTTTCCATGACAATTAAGCAGAATTATTAGAGCTTTTGTTGCCAAGGAGTTATAACTAATGGTGGTGGTTCACTTTTCAAGGCTCCCTAAGTGTCAAAGACAACATATATCTTATACAACAGCCATTTGACTACAACGTGGTCTGTACTTAACTGCACCTACATGTCTACTACTGTTACAGTTGTTTTTATCCATTCTCCAGGGCTGAGTTGTTGCCACAATCCCTACTGCAAGCTCTGCAGATTTAATTCAATAACTGGTGAGTTCTATCTTGCAGCAAAGGGGGACTTGTGAAATTGTGATGTGAGAGAATTCACCCCTGAATGTTTCAAACAAGCTTAGCTTGGGAAGGGCTGGCACTCCAAAAGCTTTTAATGCTGCTGATCTTGGTCCAATTGCTTTGAATTTTTAAAATGAGACAAGGAGCTATAAAAACAAAACAAACAAACCAACCCAGAAAAAACAAAAAACCCAACAGTTTCAACAACAAACACAATCAAACTTGAAGAGAGGATAAAGCTAACAGAGATGTCTACCCCATGCCATCTTTTCCCCTGCAGACTGGTCCTTTGCAGCCTGGTGGTACTTCAGCCTGGATGCTGATGCCTGAGTGCATGGACTCACAGAAACACTTCCCTTGCCTAGTTTGCAAGGTCTAGAAGCATCGGTTCAAGATGCCTTCCATTGGCTTGTTGATTCTGTCATCAACACCAAGCCTGAGATCAAGTGCTAATCCTGAGTGCTGTCTGCACCAGCAGACAATGACCAGGTGTCCATCTTTGCATTTATCTAAAGAAACCACTTTCCCATGGCAGTCCAAACTCACCCCCTTCGTAGTGCCTGCCCTTTCTGTTCTGCTGACTCAAAACATCTCTGCAGCTGTGTGATTTAAGGAATTGATCGCCTTGAAAAATAATAAATCAGTTCCTTCAGACTGGCTTATTTTTCAGCACTCTCTTTCCTATCTGCTAGGCTCTCCATCTCTGAGGTGTTGACACACTCACTTTAAAAACAAAGGTGGTGACTTCTTAAACCACTTGAGCTCTAGTAGTGCTATCTGGTGTCAAACTATCACCTCTGGTTTTAACCAGGAAGCCAGAATCTGCCTTTTTCTTTTTAACACATACCTAGAACATCTCTGCCTGCTGGCATGTGCTTACCTGAATTGTTGTGTGACCATTTTTGACAAAAAGGTCTGGAATATAGCTTTGCTGATACAGGCTTCAAGTTGTTCATACTCCTAGTTCTGCAGAAAGTTTGCCCTGGAAGAAAGAGGGATTGTAATCAACTTTATTTAATTAAATCAACCTAAACTAATTGTCAGCTAATAAAATAGTGTTGGTCAGCTCATAAAGCAGAAATGAAGATTAAAAGAGTAGTTGCCATGAACAGGTGGTAACTCTGTTTCCAAGTTAGACCAGATTACTCTCTGGCACAGGATTTCTGAGAATACCTCATTCTAGTGTGGGGTTTTTTTTTAATGTTTATGAAACTTATAAAATATAGAGCTCATTTTATAACCAATTTTCTATCTCACCTGCCAAGAGCAGTGCTTGAGCCAGCACAAGGCGGATGCAGAGTTTCAGGCAGCTGTCCAGAATTGGATTCCCTGCTCAGGGCTGTGGAATACATCTCTACCTTTGACTGGCCTTTCTTCTGCAGTTCTTGTGATTTAGTTCTTTCTTTCTGTTACAGAAAAAACCTTGTAAACATTTTTTAAATGTCATTGATCTTGACCTGGCACTGCTGTGCAAAGGGAGAAACTTCTTATGCTGTGCTGTGGATGCTGTTTAAATGAATCTGGGATTCCTCTGGATTTGGCTTTTGGTATTTCTGTTGACTTTGCAGTTCTTGCAGAAGGCATAAACCACTTGCTTCATGTTAATTGAAAAGGACTAAACTGGAATCTTTATCTGCTTCTCAAAGCAGACACAGAACATGTCGGCGTGTAGTTGCTGTTGACGGTGGAATAATGAAAGAAAATTTGTGTAGTGGTTATTATATTGTTCAGGTCGAAACTACGTGGTTCTGAGAATTTTGTCAAAGCACTGGTGTAGTTGCACCAACATCTCCAGTTCCTCCCAGTTGAAGATAAGTAGGAGGCCAATCCCCAAGCCAGCTGCTCAGCTTCCCAGGCATATGTGCAAAACCATCTAGGACCCCAAACTAACAGAAACCGTATTCAAAGCAATTATCTGATCTTGTTTGTTTGCTTTTAATGTGATGTTTCCAGACACTGGTACAACAAACACACTCTTGTAAAATCTTGTAACAGTTGTTTGTAGTTAGTATCCTCAAGATGATTTGCTCTGTGTTGATCATGACTAATACACATCACTGCAGTGTGACCCCCCCCTCATTCTCCAGTGCTAGGGGAAATTTTTGGTTCTGAGACAATTATTTCCTCAGCTTGTTTAGCATTTTTCTTTTTGCTTTTTTACCCTTCAGTGAAAGAAAACATGGCCACTGATTTGCTCATATGTTGTGCTTTCCAGATGAAAGTGGCTCACAGACGTAAACAATTAGGTCTTCACAGACCCCAGACTGGTTTGCAAAGGCAGTTGGAGCTGTCATCTCTGGTTTTACCCTTAAGAGAAAAATCTCTAGAGGCAAGGTAACTGTCCAGCTCAGAAGCTGGCCCTGGAAGAGCTGGGGGATGGACACCCCCTCTGAAGCATCCTCCAGTTTTCTAAACATTAGGAGATGGTGATGTGTGCCCATACTGCTAAAGGCCTTCCCTCCAGCTTGATTCTTTCTCCTTCTGGTGTCCCTAACTTGTCCTTTGGCATAACCACTAGCCACAGGGAAGATGCTGGGTTCTTCTTCCTATGGCTCAGCCAAAATTATGGCAGCTGCTCTCCCTCCCTGAACCTGGGACCATTTTTCCCCATATCATGCCACTGAGGCAATGACTGCCATTATCAAAAAAACCCAAAAACCCCCTCAATTCAAGCCTGAGCCCCTTTTCCGTTCCACCAGAATGGATTGGTGCAGCCCGTTTCATTCAGGAAGTTTTTTTTCTGTGGCTGTATTTCTTGGAAGGATCATCTCCAGTCGAGACAGAAGGCTCTTTTATGGACTTATTTCAGCCCTTTGAGAGAGGGAGTGTGTGGGGCTGTGCCTGGGGGGTTGCTGCAGGCAGGGAGGGGGCAGTGCTGGCAAGAGCAGAGAGGAGCTGAGCGGGGAGAATGAAGGCACTTCCATTCCTTACCAAGTTCTGCTCCACAAGCTGAGTAAAACTGTTTCTCTGCTGAGCCAGTGCTGTGCAGGGTGAGGGTTTGACACGTTCCCAGTGATAACTGCTTTGTCTCCCCCCCCTGCAGGTTCCTCTGGCCGCCAGCACAGTTCCTTTTCCAACCAGGACCGTAAGTGGGCAACGGGAACACCATGCAAACGCAGAGCCTGGGGGGGGAGTGGCAGCCAGGGATGCCCTTTGCTTCTGGGGGGAAGGACAGGAAAAGGGGGGGGTGGTCTGTGAGTCTCTCCTTTTTGCCTCAGTTTCCAACCAGTTTGAGGAACTGAATGGAAACTTGAGAAACTTTGAGGAACTTGAGTTTCATCTCAGTTCCTCCAGTTTGCAGGGCAAGGAAAAGGGGAGCTGCTCCTCCTAGGCAGCAGTGATGAGCAGCTGGGAAGGGCTGTCCTGCTTGCACTTTTCTCATTTTCCTTGGGTCAGTGTCTGACAGGGTACAGCAGGCTCCACAGACCCTGTCTCAGGGTGCCTGTTGTACTCTCCTCCTTACAATTAAAATTCACCCCTCTGTTTCTCCTGACCTGCTTGTGTTTCTCATCAATCTTTGGGGGGGCGGGATGTTGAGAAGAGACAGAAAAGGGGGGTAGGCTTGATGAGGTAGGTGAGTGCTGCAGAGTGCTCAGAGGGAAGGTGGCTGTGACCTTGGCTGCAGTTGCAGGCTTTCCCCTGAGGAGAGAGGTTTGTCAGCCATGGGCAACCAGCAGCTTGATGTGTCCTCATGTCTGACAGCTTCTGTGACACTTATGTTGGTGTGTCTGGACGGCCACCCCTGAGAAAACCAAAATGCTTTTAATGGTTGAAAGGGAACAAGAGCTTATTTATTGTTTGCTGGTGCATGAGCTGTAGGTCTCCAAAGTGGTGGTAAAAGTGGCTTAAAAGTGCTCTGATGCATGTTCAAATCCCAACCCAGGTTTTTAATTCACTCATATATCTCCAGTGATAGTTAATCAATAAAAAGCAGGAATCTACATGGGAATCTTTGTACATGATGGCCATGTGCAGGCTTTGTGGAAGCTGAAAACTGTGGGACCTCTGTAGCAGCACAAAGGCTGAGCAGACAAGCTACTCCAAAGTGGTTGTTTTGTGAAAGAGCAGTATGCAAGGGCAGGAAGAGCTCACAGAGATCTGCCTCTTTGCTCTCCTTGCTCAAAACCCACTCAGCAGAAAAATGGGTGTCCCATAGCCCAAAAGCTCCTGAAAAACCTTAAATCAGGATGAGCATCTGTCTGTCTGCCCCTACCTCTACTTGGGATGTGACACAACACCTTTTCCCAGTGCTCACTGTGGAGACCAGAGGGCATTTCGAGAGTGTAATGACTTCAGGTCCTTTCTTGACCTTTTTAGTTCCTGTTATATCAGGAAAAAAAAATATCAGGCTCCAAGTAGAGGTCAGTCCCAGCCCTGCTGGGAGAGAAGGATCCTTCAGGTCTTGTTTCTATCCTTGATCTCTTTCATGTTCTCTTCCATGGTTGGGGCTGATGGTGCTGACTCCTCTCTTGTGTGGCCATGCCCTGGCACACAAATGCACTTCTTATCTCACTGACACTCCTATTGGAACTGCCATGCAGAGGAACTAAATGACATGTCCAAGGAACCTGGGAAAGTTTTGTGTCAGTAGGAATCACATCTGAATCTTCTGCAGTGTTTATTGTTGGTCCCACCACAGGCCAGTCTTGTTTCTAGATTGTGGTGATTTGTTTTCTTGTTCTTTCTCCACTTTGCTTTAGCTTCTCTTTGGTGGCTGTGCCCTTTTCAACATCTGCCCTGTTCTGTGCCCAAAGAGGACAGGAACAGTCCTGCCCCCTGCCTATCATGGTCCTCTGAGGAGACAAGGAGGTATTTTGGTATTTTAAAATGTGGCTTACTCCATTGCACCCTTAAGGTTATATCCAGGCAAAATCTAACTGCTGCTGTTATTCTTCTAACATGACAGTGGGGGTTAGAAGAAATTGGATGAGGTTTTACAGGGATTATTTTTCAGCATGCAACAAATCCACCTTATCAGTAATTTGTCTTAGGATTCCTCTAGTTGTCTGATGTCAATTCCTGTAGTTATTCTATATCTGAAGATGTTTCCTTCTATGGTTTGCCCTTAGTCATTTAGCTTCCAAATGATACACAGATTTTGTGGGCTAAGCTCTTAGGAAGTACAAGGCCAGGTAGCAAAGCAGAGATGTGTTGGGACTGGTGTGGTTGGGACTGGTGCTCTGAGGTCTTGAGGGGGAAGATGGCTTTTCTGAAATGAACAATGAAACACGCAGGAGGGATTCCACAGCTTCCCTGGGGACTGAATAACAATGTTTGAGCAGTGTGGGGTGTATGTGACACCACATGACATAAGAATTTGCTCTTCTCCTTTAAGGAATTATGCCAGGTAAGCAGAGAACAAGTAGACTGAGGGCAGGAGCTCCTTCCAACTGCAGCATTCATTAACTTTGATATAGCCAGGACCAAGAGGGAGTAGTGAAGAGCTACACATTAGGTCTGTTCTAAGTTGTAATAGAGATCTCTCTGCAGATGCTTTTCTATCTTTTCAAGCTAAAGAAGCCGAAAATTTTCTAATGCAAGTACCTGGATTGCTTGAATTTTGTCAGGGGCTTTTTCTACCCCTTGGTGATATGGATCCCTGTACCTTGGGAGTGTTGCTTCTGGCATCTGGCCCACTGTCTTGAGAAAGGTGGGAAGATTATACAGTGGTTTGCTTCCATACTGCAAGTGTTTCAGTAGTGTGAGTTGCTGCTGTATTTCTAAAAGGTATAGAACAGGCTGTTTTCTGTAACACTGTTCCTTGTAGGCTCTTAAGCTCTGCAGTATAGAGAGATTTGCTGATTCTTCTGGCTGCACTCAGACTTGTTCAACCCTACCCAAGGTGGGTTCCTCTGCCTGGTGTTCCCTATTGGCTGTTTCTAAGTATTCATCCCATCAGAAATTTTAGTTTCAGGAACTAAAAAGTGGAATTTAAACTATCTGAATATAGTCCTTTGTGTCAAATCAAATGATTTGTTAAAGTGAGACCAGATTTGCAAGGAGAATCAATCTTTTTTATTAGATCAACTGATGTGGAAAAGATGAACAGATGAACTTTCAGGCATGTTAACCCTTCTTCTGACCTGTGTTTGTGTGATAACAGTGGGAACTGGCTACCAGGGGAGGCTGTGCTTTAGGATATTCCTTCACACTGACTGTTACTCAACAGTCTTGGTCTAAGCACAGACATGGGTGGCATTTTTGGGCATGCTTATCCACTTTTTTTTTTTGGAGGAAGGACTTTTCCTGTGTGTTAGGATACTGCACAGCAAATAATGGGCTCTGCTCTGCAGCTGACTCATTGGACAAGTCTGGGGCTCATTACTGAATCCCTCCGTGCCTCGATTTCCATCTGTAAAATGTCACAGATGCCCACCATTCATAAATGGCTTTCAGATTTCCAGATGAGGTGCTGTGCAAGTGTAGAATAACTTCAGCTTATACATATTGTGCTGGGGTGTAATATAAAACACGTGCAACAGAAGAGCCTCACAGATGTGTCTCTTTCAACTGCAAAAGGCAAGGCCTGGGCTGATGATTTAGCATGGCACTAATTGGGCTAAAATAGCAGATTGCTTTTGTACTGATGCAATTGTCACCATTAAAGTTCTCATTTACTAACAGTTTTTGGAGATAGCCCAGTTATTTCCTATTGAGGAAATCTGTAGCATCTTGGGTCTGGAAGCACAGCAGTTTATAGCAAATGTTGAGGTTTTTATAGCATCCCCCACGCTGGCTGTCCTCACACTTCTGGAAGAGGACTGTTCCATTGTTTATTTTGAACGTGCATCTTGCTTGGCCTGTAGCTGCACTTAGCACTTTTTTTGCTGTCTGCAACCTTTTGGGCATTTCCTAATCTCCAAACACAGAGGCATTTGACTGAGACATTTCCCTCACCAGCACTGGGGGTTGTGTACAGAGGAATCCCTGTTTCTTGATAAGAAAGCTGTTCCTGGGGCTGCAAGCAAATGAGTGCCTGGCAGCTGTTCAGAGTTAAGTCACTTCACAAAGTTTAAAGGATTTGTGGGCTGTGAGGGTTTGGGTTGAGGCAATTAACTTTGGTGAAGTGCTTGAGATTGTCTTCCAAACACATTGCGTGAAGAAGGATGAACTTAAACTGTTAAGAGGTTTGATTTCTTTAAGTGCCCTCGAGTTTCCTGATCCTGCTGCTGGAACTAAACTCTCAGGGTGTCTGAAACCTTGGAGCTCCTTTGTCTACAGGAGAATTACAGGTCATTCCTTCCTGTTGCAATCTGTCCCTGTGCTTGTTTGAAAGTGCCATCATCCCCGTTGCCAGCAGCACTGTGTGGCAGCAGGCACCAGTGATGATGCTGCAGTTTGCCTCTGGAGCTGTCCTCTAATGGTTTCATTTTCAAGCCCTGGTCTGAGCTTGTTTGCCAGTGTATTTTTAGCTGGTGCTCCAAAGTGATTGTTGATGCTGAGCTGTCACAAGACAGAAGTGTGGGGCTGGGGGGAATGAAGGTGTCTCTGGAGATCTCCAGTTCCATCTTGGTTTATTGTAGAGAAATTGCACCATTCTGCATTTGTCCAGTTTGGACTAGATGTTTTCCCTGTTCCACAGCAGTGCCCAGAGGGAGGGTCAAAATTCATTGTCAAATCCTCCACAGCTGTAGGAGTAACATAATATTGGGGCTGAGTGCATGGGGTGTCAGGCATGGGAGAAAAGATTGGCTGACACCCAGGCTTACCCAGGGCTTGCCATGTTCCAGGAGAAATCTCCATGGATGCTGAGCCTTCAGCTGTGGGTCAAAAACTTGCCATTTAATGCATTTTTTAGGAGGGTTTCAAGGTGGAGGCATCTAGAACCTCAAAATGAAGGTCCCATTACCAACAGCATGATGTCTCCTAGGGGACACTTATACTGGGGTGCTCATTGCTGTGTAGATAACAAATCAGAGAAAGCACAAATAGGCAAATTGTGGGGAAGGGCTCGGTCCCACCTGAAGGTAAATGGATCCCCAGATCTGAAAGCATTTGGTGAGTTTTAGGTTAAAATAAAAGGATGTGGGAATTCTGGAAAATACTTTGTTTCTGGATATCCTGTGATTTTTCATTCTAAAGCAAGTTAGAGATGTTGCCTGGTGTAGCTATTTTGAAGAGTTAAAAATCTGAAACCAAAAATGAAACGTGCCTGACTAACCCCAAGTGTTAGTTCTTTTATTAATTTTTCTTTGCCTAGAAGTTAATAAATAACAAAGAGCAAAGAAAAAGTGCTTTGCAGAGCCATGTGCTAGCCACTAATCTGATGCAAGTGTTACCTTGTTATTCACATTATGGGGACCAGACAGATGCTGTAAGGGATGTGCTGGGTCTCCTGACTCTCTGGTGTCCTTTTACGTCTCAGAAAACAAAACTGCAGCTGCAGAGAAATGTGGAGGGGATTCCTCTTTCTGCTGCTCAGATCTGTAAGGACCATTGCAAGGCTCAGAGGAATTTAAATGAAAGCCAATAAAGAATAATTACCAGAATCAGGCAGAGTAATGATCCTCAAGAGAATGTCTTCTAGCCTTGGACCATTTCACTGCAGCTCTCCCATGCTGAGTGACCACCATCATCAGCCTTGTGCAGAGTGATGATGTGATGAACAAGGTGGTGGGGAGCTGTGTGAGAGAAAGGACAAAGTACATGGGTTGAGCCTAAGATGTTAACCTGGGAAATCAAATCATATCATCCTTTCCAGTTGCTTAAATGATTGTTTTCCTTATTGGCCTTTCAGCTAAGTTTTGTCTTGGCTAAAGGAAGCTGGTGCTAAATGTTCTGGGTGAGGAACCACTAGTGCTTGACTGAATATCCTAAAGGTAACATATTTATGGGTTACACAGACTACGTAGAGAGAGATGTCTAACCCTAGAAGGTGTCTTTAGTCCTTGCAGACTGTAGTGCAATAAAACTCAAAGCAGGCACAGAATTTAATGTCAGGAATCCAAACTGGAAGCAAGATGTGGATTTTTATACAGCGGTTAACTTTGGATGCAGTTCACTAAAGAAACTTGGGTTGTCTGGCTCTAGTGTCTTTCTGAAAGACATACTCCAGTTAAGCACACGTTGTTTGGCTCCAGAGTGTGAGATCTTCTGACCTGTGATACACAGGTGCAGAACCAATATTACACATGTGAGTCCCTCCAGGCTTTATGGTGAGCCTTGATTTTAGTGTTTCCTTTTGTCCCGTCTGCTTCCTTATTCCATGTCACATTACGCCAGATTTTGATTGCATTTTCCCCCTATAGCTTCTCCCAGCAGAGAAAAGCAATCTCTTCTCTAAAGGATGTGAAACCAACTCAATTTGAGATGAACTTTCAAGAATAAGGGGGATCCCATGCATGTTTGAACAGGGGTCAGAAGAGTTACCAGGTCCCAGTAAGTATCACTGCATATCCTGGATCAGGGAGTGAGAAAGGAACGAGTCTGGCTCAGAGGTGGTGGGTATGAGATGCTGGATTTTGGTGTACTGGGGACTGGACCAGCTCCAGGAAGAGAATGTTCTCCCCCAGTACAGAGCCCCTGGGGGCTTTATGCCCTTGGCTTCCTTGTCAGGAATGCATGTGGGCTCCCTCCTCTTGGTCTGGGGACTTTTCCTCAAGCTTGTACATTGCCCTAGCATGCTGTGAGAGGCTTATATATATACAGAGTGTTCATACTACCTGCCTGTCTTCCTTTTCTGGCTGTTTATTTGCTTTGGTGTTCTTCACAGCCATGCAGTGGTACAGCAGTGGTGCAGGGGAGTCAAGGGCTCCTGGGAAGGTTATTTTGTACCATATCAGCAGTTCTGAGCACACACAAGGCCACCAGCATCTCCTGGAAGCATCACGTTCAGCAGCTCTGTGGACAGCAAGACTTTAACAAACATGCTGCATAGACAAAATCTTTGTTATCAGGGGCATTTCAGTTTTCAGGCAATTAAACCAGGCAATATTAGTAAAATGCCCTTGCTGTTTCTAAAAATAATAGATGATACATTCTAACAAAACACGTTGCATTAAAATGCAGACTTTCCCTGCAAAACCTTATTCTGACAGATGAAGATTGGATGGAACATGGATCTTACAGCTCATGGTTGCCTGTGGATAAATGATCATGATCTAATTCCACATGCTAACAGAGCACATGCCTCACCAGCAAAATAGTTCTCTGGTGCTATGAAAGAGCACAAATCCCCAGGCTGAGAACAATTATGTATAAAATTAGTTAGTGGTGTGGGAGTGTGCATGTGTGAAATTTTAAATAAAACAATATGAGTGATGCGAGCTGTTTAAGAATAGACCTGGGTGAATAATGGAGATTTTTTTGGTTCCATATGCCAAAGCAAAAAATTGGAAAGAAAAATTATTTGGGAGGCACTGAAATGGAAATTTTTAGGTTTTTGATATAACCTAATGACTAAAATATGGTTTGGGGTCAAGCCAAATTATTTCATTTGACCCAAAGTGAACCATTGAGTTTCACTTAAGACTATTTCATTAAGTAATTTCATTTTTAATTTAGGTGAGTTTTGAAATAAATTCTATTTCAAAACTGAAGACTGAAACATGTAATTAAGAAACTATGATTTTTTTTTTTAAATCTAGAGAAAATATTAAAAATTCCACCCATTTTTTCCACATGAAACTATGTACCAAATTTTATGTGGGTTCACTATTAGTAGTTGTTACTCCAAAAGTACATTTTGTGGTACATTTCTTTTCACTCAGTTTTGCTCAGGGTTGTGTTTTTCTTTTTACGCCCTTTGAAATCACAGTGTATCATGATAATGAAAAAATATTTATTGCTTACTCAGGGAATAAAGCCTTTTCCTGTTTAAGAAGGTAGAAGAAAGTAGACATGAAAATGAAATATGAATATTTTACAAGCAGAAAAAGATCAGATAGCAGCTCTTATAAGAAAGGAAATTTAAGCTGCTTTTTCAAGATGGCCAGTAAAGTTAAGGGTTATTATAATAGAGATATGAGAGAAAGAGATTATAAATGGAGAAATTTTGGCAGTGATTGGGGTCTCCTAGCAGAGATAGTAAATTATCTGTAACACTGATGGTAAAAGGGAAAAAATATTCTATAGCTTCTTTCTCATACTGATATTCTTTCTCATACTGATATTCTTTCTCAGCCTGTAAAATCCTGATGTGAAAACTGTGAGAGCAAACAAACTGTGGTCAATGAAACCAACTTGAAATT
Organism: Florisuga fusca; assembly: GCA_038090715.1. Classification (NCBI taxonomy): domain Eukaryota; kingdom Metazoa; phylum Chordata; class Aves; order Apodiformes; family Trochilidae; genus Florisuga; species Florisuga fusca. The sequence continues at coordinate 846,033 of JAAWXA010000036.1, forward strand.
TCTCTGAGACTCCAGTTATCTTTCTGTGAGCTGTTTCAGTCATGGTAATGGTCATACTGAGCAGAAACATCGCGGGGCTTTGGCAGTGATGGTTTTGAATTTGGGATTTGTGAGACCGTGCACTGAGAGCAGGTAGCCTGTGCTTTTTGATAGTTATTAGCCCCAGAAAGGGGCAAACATAAAGATGCTCTTCTCTCTCCCCTCCCAACTTCCTTCCACCTTTGCTGGTGGGTGAACCCCAACCTTGCTCAGCCATCTCTGTCCTCCTGAAGCACCACAAGGGATTTGGGGGTGCTGTGTGCCCACCCAGCCTCTACCTGCTTAGGTTGGAGCCGTGGAGTGTTTGCACTTCAGCAGGAAAGTGGCTTCTCACCTGTTGGGAAGAGGAGGGGCTGATGAGTTTTTCTTTTTTCAGTCAGGTGCCTTGGGCTCTTCCTCTCACCATTGTCTTTGCCAATATCCAGGCAGTGAACTGAGAGACTCTTGCAGCTGTGTCTTACTGGTCCCACACTAAGCTAAACTCAGAGAGCTTCTCCTGACAGAGGAACAGTTCTTGCTTCTGCTCCCTGGGTGCTGAGCCATGGCTGGTAGGAGCCCTTCCCTCCTGCAGCTCTCCAGACCTTGGATTCCTGTTTGCTCTTCCAGCCAGAGGCTACTGGGTGACACCAATGTTCCCCCTCTCCATGGTTGTTGTCAGTCCTTTGCTTTCCACGTGCTCAAACCCCTCTGCAGACATGACTGATTCTAAACAAGGACAATTAATAAAGTCTATCTAGCTAACATCTGACTCTCATTAGAGCAAATGTGTTGAAAAAGCAGATCCCAGGTTGGCTGTGATTTATGGCTTGGGCCTGTTATCCTTCACAAGAATTGGTGAAAGCTTTTGCAAAGGGCTAGAACATAAACTACTTAAGGAAACTCCGTATCCATGTAAAAAGGCCATAAGGGTCAAATCAGACAAATTAAAGAGGGATGGAGATGCAGGTCCAGACTGGCTGTCCCCTACAGAGGGCCACCTAGGTAGGCACAGGAGATCTTTGTTCGTATTTCTACTGTGGAATTTGACTCGAAATTTCTTCTGTGCTGTAGTCTGAAAGTGTCACTGTGGAGGGTTTTTTCTGGCTAGTTTAGTGTGTATGTGTGTGGCAACAAGTGGTTGGAGGGGGTCTGGTGGTCTATCACGAGTACACCTCTGGTGTGTAACATCTTAAGTGCCCACCCAGTTGACATTAGAAGTTTATTGTGCTTCCTTCTCCCTTCAGATTTGAGCTTCATCCTTTTCTCCTTGCAACGGGGAACAGGGTTGCCTGGACTAATTTAGCAGACTTCAGTCATGCTCTTCCAAATTTGTCCAGAGCCTATTCTGAACTTGTCCTGGAGAAAGGTGTCTACTAACAGAAAACGTGGTCTCCTTCTCCCTTTGAAAGAGAGAAGTTTCTCAAACTGGACCTATTCAAGCTGTGTGTTACAGATCTGTAAGACACCCTGAACCTTAGCGTGGAGATCTGCTCTGAGTCCTGATTGTACAGCTGCTGGCTCAGAGTTATAGCTGTTGTGTTGTGTTCCATGGAGCTGCTGTTCCTTGCCCAGGGTTACAACCATGGGCTGTTGGCATGGCCTCAATGCAGCTCTGGTTTGCTCCCCCTGCCCTGGGGATAACAGAGTTTGTCCTCTTTGTGCATGTCCATTTCTGAGAAGTGCAAGGGAAGTGATGGACTTTATTAGATGGAAAGGGAAGAGCTGCCAGGCAGGTTTTATCACAGAAATCAAATATACTCACTTACTTCTCTGTGTCTGTACCATTTGGTCATTTTTCATCCTCTGACCTTGGATCCTTCACAGAAGAAATACTACACTAAAAATTGATGAAAGGAGAGGAGGAAAGTGCACCGTTTAGAGCCCTGAGCAGGTTGAAGCATGAGCTGCAAATGTGATTCTTACGTCTCAAAACTCGACTCTGTGCTACGCCCCATTGCACTGCAAGGTTGAAGTTTCTTGTAATGGCAAAATATGGTCTCAAAAAAACTGCCTGCAAAGATTGTATTTGTTTAAACAAAGGCTTTGTGATTCCAGAATTCTCTCCTCTTTCATATGCTATAAACCATCTCCTCTGCCTCCCTTCTGAAATATGAATTTTGGAGCAATCTATCAAGAAAAAGAGAGACAGAGCCTTGATCCCTTCACTTCAGTTGAGCTGTGCAATTTATATCTACTGAGCATCTGGCTGTGGGGAAACCAAAAGCCCTTTTAATATTCTTCAGAGACTCTGGGTATACAAATGAGCGTGGGCTGTCAGAGCTGAGAAATGGGGCAGAGATGCCAAGAGGTTTCTTTGCTGTTTTGAAAAAAACTCTGACCTGTGGCCTTGTGGTGAAAGTTGGCTTGGTTGGATTTTTGTTCCCTCCCCTCAGTGCCACTGTGATGATTGTGCTGCAACCATTCAAGCCCCGGTGGTACCCAGCTGTTGGCACACCTGTCCTCTTTGCACTGAGGAGCCTGAAGACTTGTGAAGGTTTTCAGCCTTGAGCAGCTGAATTGTACATCAGGTTAATCATGGAATTATGCAAAGGCTGCTCAAGCCCTGCAAAGTGGGAATGCCACATATGCAAGGTGCCCAAAGTCAGTCCTTTTGTACTGGGATTCTGTAGGAGTGTGTCCAGAGCAGACCCCAGGCTCACGGCCTCTGCCCCTTCACAAACCGCGGCGCTGGAGGCGCTGGCTCAGTCTTTAACTGGAGAGAGAATCTGCCAAGCTGGGAGGGACCCATCAGGATCATCAAGTCCAACTCCTGTCCCTGTGTAGGGCACCCCAAGGATCACACCACATGCCTGAGAGCATCATCCAAACGCTTCTTGAACTCGGGCAGGTTTGGTGCCAACACTGCTTCCCTGGGGAGCTGTTCCACTGCTCAGAGATTGGTCAGACGTAGCAGCCATTAGGTCAGGGTTAAGTGGGTCACTGCTGGCACAGGGTGCATGATGTGTTGTTTTCCAGCATGTTGAGTCTACCACATCTCTGATACATCAGGTTTCCCCTCCAGTTGCATTGCTTTCGCCATGCCAGAGAGGGAACAGGAAGGTGGGAAGGGAGAGGTGTGCAGGGACATCAACAGTGAGACATTCTGGAGACAGACTGGGTGTCACATGATGTGCTGGTACGGGCTCATGTTCATTATCTCAATTATTTATCCTCCCTGCTGGAACACTTCTAAAACAAATCCTACCATGTCTTTTGAGGTTGGGCTTCATAGAGTGAAATTGCAACCCCTCTCTCAGAGTTTAGCTGGAAAAATACAAATCTGCCAACTAGGAATATGAGGAAAATAAACTGTGGTTCTTTGTAGCAACAAGTGATGGATTTCTACAGATATGGAAAGCGTTTGCTCTGGAGTTCCAGGTCAGAGAGTACGTGTGTTTGCCCCAGTGTTATATTTGTTGCATGTGAAATAATGATGTGAGGTTCTCAGACTCATTTTAATAAAGCAGACTGCTTTCACCCTGGTCAGAAAATTCAGCTTCACAGTCCCAGGTCTTGCAACCACCAGCCAACAGATTTAGACACAAAATACATCAGTGCGTGGTAGTCAGGGAAGATACTTATTAGCTTGATTTGTCAGCACCATTCTGAGGCTTTCTGCAGGGACAGATTACAACTCCAGACCTTGAAGCAGCCTTGTTCCCAGTGTTATGAGTGAGCTTTGAGTGTAGTTTCTGTAGCTGCAGCAATGAGCATGCATCTCTGTGTTTGAAAGCATCATCTGCCTGTTGGCTAGCTACATAAATGTCCCAAGGATTTGTTGGCAGAATGGCTTCTCTTGGTAAGAAGATCTTTTGCATTAGGACATCCACTTTCAGGATTAGTTAAATGTCTTTTGGGTCTAGAATAAGTACCTGGGGTGTGGACCTGGGTTTCCAGACATTTCACCCAGGGAAAGATCAGAGTTCAAATCCAAGTTGAACTTGAGCAGTTCTCTTTCTGACCCGGGCTGTGTTTTCCATATTTCAGCAGACATCACTGACAGGAAGATGATGATAGTATAAATCTCACCATGCAGGCACACTGCTGCTTCCTCAGCCCTTTTGTTGCTGTTGTTCATTTAAATCTAACCTTACACATGCACCTAAAAGGCCTCTTTGAGACACTCTGTAAGAGCAGAGGGGGCCCTGTCCAGCAGAGGTGATCAGAGTATCCTCCCTCCTGCATCTGCTTGATTCATCCCTGTGCAGAGGGGTAACAAGTCCTTTTTTATGAACCAAGCTCCCCAAAGAGAGTTTAAATGATCAATCCATCTCAAATTATGCACAGAGATGGTTTTCAGACAGTTCAAGGCAGTCTCTTTAAACCTATGGGAGTGAATATGTGCAAGCCAGCAGCAGGGAGAATAGGACTCCATGTTTTATTAGCTCTGTAACACATCTGGTACATCTTTTGGCTCTTGGGAGCACTGGATTTATTCAGGCTTATCTTTCTATGGGGATGAGCAAGATCAAAAACATGAAGCCAGTTACATGCAGAATGTAATTCCCTGTTTTGCACACCACAAGCAGATCCAGACCAAACAAGCCTCACCCATTTCCTTCCCTGTGGGACAATACACTTATGGCACTTGCATGTTCATAGCCCAATTCAGGCCAAAAAATATTGCCCAAGATCCACTGCAGAGAATAAAAGTAAATAAATGTTATTTCCTGTTGAGTGAAAGAAGGTTTATGTCAGTACTGACCTGTGAGGAAATCCCTCAATCAAAATGTTCCCGAACCATCAGATGCTTTGTCTCCAGAATGTTGGGTACTGTGAGGTGGAAGCTCCTTTGGGAAGCTGTGCAGGTCCTCACAGAGGGTCAGTGAAAATTCCTTTGGAAGGTTTATGCAGTGGGTGGTTGGTTGCTGTTAACACTCAAGCAATCTTTTTAGACTATAAATCACTTCTGTGGACAGCAGAGTTTCCTGCCCTTTGAGCCATGTGCTGGAATGTTTGCATGGCTCAGAGTCATCAGTACATACCATGTGCTTCAGAAAACTGGAAAGAAAGTGTCTGTGTGTTAAGATGGGAGAAATTCCTTGGGGGTCCTTGTACAAAAGGGGACAAAGCTTGTGAGGGAGCAACAATGTTTAGTCAGGCCAAAACCCATGTTCACCTGTTCAGCCCCATAGGTAGGCACTGGGATTACTCAACTTTCCCAGCACTGATACAACCTGAGCCTGAGCTGTACCTGGATGATCTATTCAGGCTCAAGAATGAATATTTGTTCTGTGGCCAGTCAGTGAAAACTGGGTCTGACCCAGTTCAAGGAGCCCAGAAATGTATTTCTCCTCTGTGGGACATGAGTTGACAGTGATTCATCACCTGATTGTGGATGGTTTATTCTCTGAAATTCTTTATCCTGCAAGTTATTTTCCTTTTTTTCAATAACTGCTGCACTTCAGAAGTCATGATAGGTGAGTGGTCCAGTCTGGGAAGTTTCTCTGAGAGTTGGGAATGGGCAGCTCAGCACTGCTGCAAAGCTCTGGGAAAGTGCCTTGTGTATTAAATCTCTGTTCAAGGCTTTATCCTCCTTCCCTCACTTTAAAATTGCTGAAATGAAAACAGAGGTGAAGCAGCAGGCCTTCTGTTTAGATAAGTGATGTCCTTTGTATCAGACAATCATTTTAAACTGCACTCAGAGCCCATTATGTTAACGTTTGTTCTTGCTCAGGCATCCTGTCAAGGACCCCTTTGGTGGTTGCTGCCTATCAGTTGTGACTCTGCAGCAGAGTGAGATGGAAACCACTTCATACTGCAGCTCTGCTCTGCATCAGCCCTGGGCTTTGTCTTGGATATTCCTCCTGTCACTGAGGCAGATGATTTGTTGTGGGAGTGGTGACAGGGCCTGGGAGTCTGGGTGGACCCAGATTCCACGAAGATGGGCATTTTGTACAGTCATTGCATTCCTCCCTGCTGGATCAGGACATAGTATGGGAGAGGGGATAGAGCATGGAGTGAAATGAAAGCAGTGGTTGTGCAGCCTTATGTCCTGTGAGGTGATACCACGTGCCACACCAACTTGCACCAGGGGCAGAAAAAGCATCTCTGCTGGTGACAACAGATCATGCTGCTGGTTGGCACCATGAAAATTCTTAAAACTAATCTTTCCTCATCTACCTCCTGCCTTCTGGGAACCTGGTTTCACACTCTGCCCCACTAAGCATCCCTGAGTAAAGTTCATGTGGCTGTTTACCTGTGCAATGGATTTGAATACTTATTTCCCCCCATAACTGATCTTAAATAATTTTTTGTGTGCTTTGGAACAAAGCAAAATGGGTCTGCAGACTGACAGGATTACAATCCAGTTATGTAGAAATTTTACATAGTTTCATTTTTCCTCTCTAGAATGCATGAACTGCACAAGACTAGCAGACATGACCGAGAGGCTAAACACACTTGAGGCCAAGGTAAGGACCTGTTTTTCTTCTTCTGTTTGGCTAAATTTTCCAAGAGTTGCTGGAGAAAAAGATGTTGAGTTTCAGCCCTGGAGAGATCAGGTGTCTGTCCTTCCACCCACAGTGAGGAACATGCTGTGGTGGTGTTTTTCCTCAGGGAATAAGGGCAGAGCTGCTGTGCATATGGGCACCACTCACCTCTGGCCTGGCTCCTTCTGCTTCCCACAAATCCTCCTTGGCTTCCCTCTCCCGCACTGCTACATCTCTGTTTTCCCTTTTCCTTGCTGTCACAAATATTCAGCTGCTAATAAATAATAAACACCTCATTGCTCTCAACTGGAGCATGTTGGCTGAGGTTTTGCCCCAGAAAGAGAGGGCAGCTGGAGCTGTATAAAAAAATCTCATGCCTTCAGCTGGCTGATAATGTGGGGATGTAAAGCAGTGGCTCCCATGGCTCAGGAAAGAAGTGGAGCCAGATTCTTGTCTCTCTCACTAAAAATGTCTTGTAGAAATCTTACAAACGTAGACTGCAAAACAGAGGAGTAATAGTATGTAAATTTTTCTAAGAGCAGTTGTTCATTAGCCTGCTCTTCAGATGCTATCCAGTTCTGCTTTTTATCCCTGTTCTGAAAGATGAGAGGTTTTCATGCATGTTTTAGTGGAGACAAATGTTACAGGGAGACCTTCACGTTGTGGTTGTTTTTTTTTCCTGCAAATTGTTTTAATTTCTACCTACTGGGATTCAAATAAATTGTTCCAGTCTAGTAACAAAGCAGCTGAGTCAGTCATTCCCCTTTGATCTGTGGCCCCTCCTGTGACAGCCCAATCCTGGCTGTTAGATATAGCACTTGGGTCCCTTTAAGGCATGTGCTGATGTTATTATTCACTAACTGATAGTTATCAATGACATAGAAGAATTTGGGGAGAAACCTTTGTGGAGGGAGGTAGTGGATGTGTGATGTTTTTGAGGCCAGTGCATGACACTGTGGTAATTTGGGAATTGTCTGTGCTGAAATGGAGTGAGCAAAGTTGTCTGGAACTTCCTCAAACCTTCACAGTTATATTTCACTACAGGAAAATGAAGGAGGGGTGGGAACAAAGTTCTGGGGAGCAGAATTGTTCAAGTGAAAACAACTGTTGTGCTGCAAAGGACAAAGATGAGCTGGATTGTTTTTCCAAGAAGTGGGACTCATCAGGTGGGTGTTCTTTGGCAGTGAGGAGCTGGAGGTGTTTGGGAGGAGAGGAGAGGGGGGCTGGTGTCTGACCTCTGCATGTGCAGTCCTGAATCCAAGGCAGACACAGGACAGTTTGTGCTGGTGTTGTGAAGAGTTTTCTTCTGACTTGAGTATGCTCCCAGAGACCCGAGCTAGGATAAAGCTCATCACAGGGGTTACTTCTGTGAAGCTATTTCTTTGTATTATGAAGTACTAAATATTGGGTTCCTGCAAGGGTGTCTTCCACAGCCCAGCCCAGCAGTGTCATTATTAATCTTTCTTCTTCTACTTTGTTTGAAAAGCTGTGGGTGCCATGCAAAAATGGACTGAAGTAATTAAATGGAGAGTGAAGCAACATTACACAAAGGCTATTGCTGCACACAAGAGAAATATGCTGATTCACCCTTTTTTCAAGGTTAATTTAAGTTCAGATTGATCTCTGTGTAGCAATGTAATGACCTCAGTTGTTATTCAATAATAGCAAGCACCACTCACTAAGAAGGTACTTGAACGTGTTTAGTATTGTCTGAATTCTGCTCTGAATTTTGGAGAAAGATTCCTGTTTTGTTGAATTATCTGGATGTGATGCTGTCTCTCAGCTCCCCAAACCACCATCTTGCAATGTCTCATTTCACCACCACAACATCCTGAAGCTGGAACTGATGGGATGGGCAGACACATCCCTTGCCAGTGTTGCAGACTGTTCTCTCCCTGGTTTTTGCAATCTTGTTCTGCCAAGGCAGAAATGGAAGTTCATTCTTCCTATGAGTAGAGAGGAAATGTAAGATGCACATTTGTCCTCCAGTGGCAAGTTAAAGAAACTTAAACTCAATTATGGAAGAAGTGGCTACCAGACTATGGTTTCTTCTATCCCCACTTGTCTTCTGTAGGATTTAATAGCTGCCCCCCTAAAATATGGGGATATAACCAGAAATGTTCTCATCTTTCTTATTACAATGATGAGTTGGTTCATCCGACTTGTAAGATCAGCATCCAAATGAGGTAATAAAAGTAACCCTCTGATTTTTGTAACATGAGAGTTGGATCAGAAAGTGAGAAGAAAGAATAAACATAGAGCAAATGGAATGAAAAATGACTCATTAGGGACTGGTGCTTATATAGCCCTTGGGGAGGAGACTGAGATGTGGCTGACCTGTGCAGTGAACAAATTCTCCCTGTGTCTTATGCTTTCCTGTTCTAGGTTGTCCTTGTGGCTGTAGATATTTTTGCAGAAAAGGAGGTGAAGGGGGATGGAATCAAGTTCCATCCTCATCTCCCCTGTTTTGAGTTACCTTGTCATCTCCCCAGGATGGAGCTGGCCTGTTCCCTTTGCTTTGTACCAGACCCAATTGAGTGCCAGAGACTTGAAAGCCTGACTGATGGTGTTGAGCTTGAAATCTATAGGCCAGGGGACTCTGTGTCAGGGAGGATGGTGTTGAGCCTGGGGTCAAGGACAAGAAAGTGTGGAAGGCATGAAGAAAATGACCCCCTCCCCCAAGCCCCAACATGCCAAACCTTACTTCTTTCCCATGACATGTTGCTTGACATCACTGCAGCACCTCCTGACCCTGTGGGGAGCCACACTGGTGGAATGAACCTGGCTTTTGTTACAAATGAAAGGTTTCTCCTTCTGCCAGCACAGCTTCTTAGTGGGAAGAGTGTGCAGCCCTTCCTTGCTGAATTTCCTGAGCCTGATGCTGCCCTCCTGTGTCACAGGACTGAGCTCCAACTCCACTGAAGCTGGAGAGCTGCAGTGGCAGGAGAGAGCAGGCAGCTGCATCCAAACCTCTGCTCATTTTATTCACCACAGAGCTACAGGCAGTGCAGTATTATTCCCAGCTTTTGGGGGAAGCTTGAGAGCAGGATTTGATCTGAGTTGATATAACCCAGTCTTATCTCCTGACACCATGTTTGAGAAGTTCATGGCATTTCACTTACAGCTTTAATGCAGGGTGATAACATTACATACCCAGGGCCTGATTGATTCATGGTGTGATTGATAAATGACATGCATATTTTTTGCATGAAAACAGGCCTTGTAATGTGATTCCCCACACTGAAAATTCTGAAAGGCTTTAGAGAAAATCTTTGTACTCTGCACAGAGTTTGATCAATACATTGCTATTTATATTAAATCATTCCCTTTATTTAGACCAGATTACCCCACAGCACCTTCACTAACCTGGGTCTTGATTCTGAAGCACTATTACTTGGAATTTTAATGTAATCATGGTATGAAATGTTTCTGTATCTTTCCCTTCTTCCAAGCAGATGTCTGGGATGTTTTATAGGGTTTGTCTTTTCTTTCTCTGATAGACAGTAAAACAATGGCCTGCTGCAGTACAGAAATACTTGGAAAACAGATAATGTTTCAGGGTACTGTGGCAAGGCTGAGACTGGGAGGGAAAACCCAGTTGCTTGGCTGCGAGGCTGCTGCTGGTACTGTAGAGGGGACCATTAGCATTTGCTTCATATTTTGAGGGCTTTCATGTGTTTTCCATGTTGTGGCTGCGATTGCCACTTCTTGTTATTTATTTTCTTAGTTTTGAACACAAAAGTGGCTTACCTAATCTAAGGTTTCCTGATGGCCCTGTGCAGCTTCTCCAGCTCCAGCAATGCATCGAATTCAAGAAGTGCTTGGGCTGTTTCAAAGGTAGCTGTGTAAGAACCATCTGGTTGCTAGAAGCAATAACAAACTTAAATCAGTCCCTGCAAATTTTTAATTTAATGGTGAGTTTCTGTAGGTAAGGTAGTGTAACAGTATCTTTCAAACACAACTTCCTAACTGATTTTTACCAGGGGGAATCACAAACCAAAAGTGGGATTGCAAACTGAACTCTGTGTCAATGTTCATATCAGAACTGTGAGTCTGTCTAATTGGCCTTTTTCTAATCAGCAATAATCATGCCTGTGATTAGGACATGTGAGGCCCTTTGGGTACTGGCCTTTCTCTCATTTGTGCATGCCTCCTTCTTTCTGAGTGACAGTTAAAATCCTTTCCTTCTCAAGTCTAGTCATTGTTGGATCTTTCTTCTTATCACTGTTGGATTGAAGGAGCAATCTGTCCCCGAAGACTATTCCATGTGTTTGGCAAATTCTGTAAATCATTTGCCAGAACCACAAAAAGGCTTTAAAGATCTCCTCCTCCACCATCCCCTCCCGCAAAGTCTTTTAGTTACAAGTTCAGCATTTTTAGTCAAATAGATTTAATATTTTCATCACATAACTTTGAAAAATTCTGTCTTCCTATGGCATGCAACTTAATTTGCCAAGCAAATCCCTCATGTCTGCATTAGGAAGTGCTTTTGGTGCATTTGATACCTGGGAACATTGTTTACAAGCTTTATTTTGTAACAGTAATGCTTTTCTGGACAAAATGTAGGTTTCAGCAAGGGAGGTGTGTGAGGAGCCTAAGGGCTGTCAGTGCTCAGCTCCTGTGGGAATGCACTTGATTCTCAACCAGAAATTCTCACGGAGCTTCATAAGGAAAGGATGATCATAAGACTAAAATGCCTTTGGGTCCTTTTTTCCAGCTTACACCAAGGCAAGCCTGGAAGGCACCAAGCCCCTTCCCTTTCCCAGTTTGCCACTCTTGCAGCTTTTCATTGAGAGTCCAGCAGAGGAGGAGAGCAGAGGCACATCTCAGCCTCTTTGTGCCAGCTGCTGGGAATCTCTCAGCCAGAGCTCAGGGCTCCTCACCTGGTTGAAAGCAGAGAGCTGTTCTCAAAGCCACTGCTAAAACCAGATGTAATTCTGTCAAGCCTGAGTTCATCTCAGGCTGGCCTGGCTCCACGTCTGTAGCACTGCTACATCCTCTGCAGGTGACCAGCAATAAGTTGGGCAGAGAAAACTGAGGTGATTGTGAGGGTGGAAGGTTGTAGTTCTGATGTCTTTTTATCAGGTGTTTTAAAGTGATGGTGGGGAATCTAATTTCACTCTGAGTTCCTTTGTGTATTTCACACTGCAGTGAGCTCTTAGCCCAGCACTGAAGGACTGCTGGGTGCTTTCTACATCTGGTTTCTTCCCCTGGTTCTAACAGTTTGGGGTGCCAGTAGTGGCAGGCTGCAAGGGCTCCCAGCAGGAGAGGTCCCTCCCCAGTGTGTAGCAATAGCAGAGAAGCTCCCCCACTGTCTCAGAGTGCAGAGCACTTCTGGTCCCTCCCTCACTGTTGCTCTCTCAAGCAAAGCCTCAGTGGTCTGATGGACACGGCCTGCACTCCATCCAAGTGAGCAGGTCTGTGCCTTTGTGGCTTCTCTGCTCTGATGCCCTTACCTTTTGGTTTCCATTGGGTCACTACAGTAACATCAGCTATTGCTTCCCACATAATTTATCAATTTAATGAAAACTCCCTGAACTAATTATCTTGTCCCCTTTGGCCAAAGCCGCTGAGATGTAATAAGGATGAAGTCACCCAGGTTGTCTCTGGGCACCTGGTCCATCAGGTTTTAGTGGACACTTACTGAGTGTCTTTTGGCTTTTGAAACCAAGCGGTTGGGTCTGTGTTGGAGCCTTGTGTTCACAGGTTTTGTATTGCTACAAGAGTGATACCGTTCTCCATTAGATTTTCTAAAACTCCCCTGTTAGCTCTGTGTCTTGATGAATGATTTAAAAACTCTTATATTTTGCCAAATAATTTGCTATAAGAAAGAGATGTCCAACAAGTTATGCAATTACCATTATTAATCACCTCGCATCTCTACAAGATCAAGAGAACCTTATTTTACACTGGGATTTTTAGCTGGATTCATGCAGTTCCATTCCCTCCTCTTTAGAGAGGGATGGAGGGGAGTTAATTCCGACAATGCTTCAAGAGACCAAATATCCCCTGTTAATTAATTAATTAATAATATCCATCTGGATTCTGTCAGATGATTCCCTCTACATTTCCACGGATTGTTATCCAAAGAAAAAGCATGCTGAGCCCTGTGGTATCAGTTTTGAAATCTTTGGAAGTCCAGCTGTTCTTTCCTTGTTTCTAGCACCTACTACTTACAGGACATCAGGAATGCGAGCAGCAGACGGGTGATGGGAGGAGGAGGTTGTGTTTGTGAAATCTTTTGATGTGTGGGAACAACCAGAATAGGTCTCTTGAAAACCACTAAAAGCCAAAAAAAGTCCTCTGACACCGAACATCTCAAGAAGATGAAAACCTTCCTCCCATTTCCATTGTCCCTGGCCTGGGCTTTTGATCTGATGCAAGAAATGTGGTATGTGTCTGAAGTTAAGAAAGTTTATGCTGGCAGATAGAAAAGGGGGAGGTGGGTTGAGTAAGCTGGGACTGAGCTTCAGGCACTTAACGCTGATGTCCCTGCTGAGGGCCTTACACGTCAGCAAGCCCTGCAGTGAGGAACCAGGCTGAGAGCCATGGGAGCAAAGCGAGTGCCAGGTCCTGTGCAGAGGTGATCCCAGCAGTGCTGTGGGACTCGACGGGCCCAGGGGTGAGTTTTGCAGGCAGCAACCTCTGCTGCTGGCCTGTGAGCTCCTTGGCCAGCACACTGCATCGTCCCTCCCATGGTCCCTCCACGTTCACATGACATCTCCTGCGTCGGGCCAGTCTCCCGCTGCGGTGTTGGCAGGAGACACTGCCCCATTTCAGCTCTTTCCAACTTTCTGACCCAGTTCAGCTGCATCTGAGAGGTGGGGTCTGGAAACCAGAGACAGGTCCTCTTGCTGGTGGGACTTCTGTTGCCAGAGGCTCCAGTTCAGTTTGTCCATTTAGGCTCAGATTCGACTTTTTGCTTCCATGTGTGCGAAAAGACAGAAGCCTGAGTGCTCTGCTGATCTGAGGCCACCTTGTGCAACTCTGCACACCCTGGGGAGGAGAAGCCTTGATGTCTTCTGCAGGGATCTGCCTGGAAACCACAAGCACTGCCCTTCAGCAGGTTCTCTGTACCTGTTCTAGCTGGCTGCGTGACCAACTCTTATCCATGGCATCAAAACATGTCTGTGGTGGCATTATGATGTTTTCTGCCTCTGGTCTCCATGTTTTTTCCTACAGACTGAGGCATTGGAAGGGTGTAGTAGTAACAGAAGTGGGCACAACTTGCCATGAGGATTTCCTGTCACAGCCACACGTTGGTGTCATCCTCCTCTCTACTTCAGCCTTATTGACTAGAAAATACCAAGACTTTAAAACTGAGCCTATAATACATTGCACATTTTGCTAATTTGCTTTCTGGCTGTGAGCCTCTGTGCTATCATTTTCCAGCAGTTTACTCAGAGGGCTCGAAACTTTCTTTTTTTTGTTTAATGAAAGTGGGAATTCTCCTCCAGTCCCTTGACTACAGCAATGGCAGCCTTAAGAAAAACAGAACGTGACAGAAAATAGATGGATGGCTCCAGTGCTATTGCAATAACGTGTAAGGACCCCCTTTGTGCTATGTGCTGTGCTAGCTTGTGAGAGGACACTCCTTTTTGAAAGAAGGGTGTAGAGCTGGAGATTTGCAGTGTGACTGAATCCCTCATGCTTTTCCTTCTTTAGTTTGGCTCTGCAGATCTCATGGATGTGAGAGCTCTCTTCTTTCTACTTTATTTCTTTTGGGCACTTCTTCCAGCCCTAATCATAAAAACTAGAATTTCTCAGCAGTTTCACGTCTGGAGACTTCCTGACCTCTATCATTTTGTGCCCTGGGAAAATAAACTTGTTACTATGGCTCAGGCCTTAATGGCTGCTAAATATATATGGTCAATTTATAAAAGAACATACTGGGTTATGCTGTGCATGCCTTTCCACCTTTTACACATTTATCAGCAGAGCCCTCATTTAAAACATGTTGTTTTAATGAAAAGGATACCATTGCCACTGTTCTGTGTTGATTATGTGGTAACATGTTTTTATTATCACCCATAAAAATGATTTGGAGCTGTTCCACTCCAGATGCAACCTTCAGGAGTGCTGTGCTGGTGCTGCTCACGTCGCCCCAAACCCCTGTGGTTTTCTGTTCTCTCACCATTGCTGCTCTTGCTTTCATGTCACTCCTTCAACCACACTGCTGGGCTGCAACAGATACTGTCCAAGACAACCCTTGCCTGTCCTTTCCCTGCAGAAGGAGCATCCTAACCCTGCCCTGGCTGGAGCCTCTAATTTGTCACCTCCAGGGTTAGTTCTGCCTCTGTCTCTGAAGTCCACTTGGCAACATCCAGGTGTTTTGCTGGGAAGTGGGTAATGTAACAGTATGAAGTGATTCAGAAAATGCACACCCCAGTCCCATGTCAAGGAAAATTAAGCATAATTAAAGTAAGGTGAAAGCTCAAGTGTTTGTTGAACTGATAGAGCATTTCCATGCAAGTCTGACATATCTTTGGGCAGAAGCACAGAAGTGCCTGAGACAAACGGAACCAATTCCTTCCTTGCCTGGCACCAGAGAAGTCTGTTGAATAAAAGCATCATGACTTAGTTCCTCTTGGCTTTCTTATTACTCAGAGAGAAGTCTCTGGATCCATGAATAAAGCTCCTTGCACTAAAAGAAGAATTTTGCTTGTTTGCAACAGCTGAGATTCAGTTCCCCTGCACTTAACCTAGCTACAGTTTAATTAGTTTCTGCTTCACCCCTGTCAGGCCGGTGCATTCTGCAGGAAGTTCATCATTACTGGCACTGCTGCACTACTGGCTTTTACCCTGCCTTGTAATAAATAAGTGATAAACCTTAGAATAATTGCAAGTTAAGAACAAACAAGAGAAGCCAACTCACTCTCATTTATAATTGCAGTGACTTCATTATGTAAAGGCAACACCACATGCAAAAGCTGAAACTTGTAGGGATTTAGTGGAAAGTTTCAGCTGTATTCTCTTTTATTTCCGTTCTCCCTAAATCAGTAAGTGCTTAGGTGGTCTCCAAAGAGGAAGAGACAGTGCTGTAACAAACCACAGCGTTGCACTCCTCAAAGTCTTCCCCTGTAGCTCTGTTCTTGGAAAGCAGACTTTGCTGGAGATGCTGAGTGCTTGGATCAAAACTCTCATTCTGGAAACCTCAGGCCTGCTCCTGCCCCATGTGCATCCTGCAGCTACCCTGGGCAGGCAGCTGTGCCAGAGGCACTGATCCAGCTGCTGGGTGGGTGGCAGGGTGCTGCTGCATCCCAGGCAGGGCTCAGGTGGGTGCTGCCCTTGGCCTCTGTGTAGCTTCTGTCCAGCAATTGAGATAAAATCCACGTGCAGCAGAGCACTGGGCTTGGCATGAGAGGCTTTTTCAGAAGAAATCTGTAAACCACTTTTTTGTGCCACTCTTGCTTTGTGGCTGAAAATGTTTCATAAACATTTAGATTAAAATAGAATGTGTTTTTTTTAAATCCTAATTTTGTGAAAATTCTGACAAATATTGATTATAAAGTGCCATGCACATTCCCCTGGGCTTCACTTTAATGGAGTTTGCCAGTGGGCAGGGTTCACCTGGGTCCTCCATCCCTCTGTTTCTTGTGAGTGTTCAGGTTTTTTGCAGCCGTGTTAAAGACAAACTTTGAGTTTCATACGGGCCACCAGGGGAGCACACCTTGATATGAACTGTGGTCCAAGTCATGCAGGGAAAAGGGGGTCACTTTGCCAAGAAGCTTGGGTTGTAAACAGCCCAAATAGCTCAGGGACACGCACTGGGATGTGGGTTTATTTGAAAGCAGTGTGTTTACAAGGTATAAAACAGTTGTGAGTTTTAATAATATCCTATTACTTCTAAGTAGAGATTTTTGAGGAAATCCACTCCAAAATTAAAGCACTTCACCTCTTTAAATGCTTCATATTCTCTGTCATCTTTAATTTGGTCAGCATTTGTGTTTTGATTTATAGCCTGGGTAGCCTTTCCCTGTGCACCAGCTCTCAGTAATTTCTGACCTGATGACTCTAGATTTGAACACATAACCCAGCAGTGAAATGTTTTGTCCCCTAACACCAGCTCTGGTGTCTGGTTTCACGCTTCTCACCAGGGACACAGAATCCCTCTGCAAGCACTGAAACCCTCTCCAAGGAGGAGGGGAACCTTCCTGCAACTTAATAAAGCATCTTCCTACACTTGTGACTGCCAGTTTCAAAAAAACCACAAACCAATAGAGTTTTAACACCAAAACCTTATCCACATCCTTGTCCCTATCCACAGCTCCTGCTGGCAAGGAGGAGTTTCAGTGGAGACCATGTATAAAACCATCCCACTGACCTTGTTTGCCTTTTCCATGTCCCCTGTCCAGATCCTTCTGCTTGAGGCTGCAGAACGAAGCCCAGCACTGGAGAACAACTTGCCAATCACTGGGACAACAGCCACCTGGTATGATGATCTGCTACCAGATGCCTTCCCCCTGCTGAATCCTGGGACTGTCCTGAGAAAAGCAGTGGGATCTGCTGGTAAGCATAACCTGCTCTTCACCATATTGCCCACTCTACAGACATGATGCCTGTAGGGTAGCTAAAAAGGAGGCCATGGCAGTTAGCTGTTGTACTGGAAAGAATTCAAGCTTCTCTGATCCCTCCTTCTCAAACCATCCTTTTAGCTGCAGCAGGCTGGGTGAGATTTCCCCTGGGTCCCTCCCCTCTGCCTGTGCAGGGGATGAGGGTCACTCCTGCACAAAGAGAGGGACTATTGGCTTTGTCCCTCCTCATGTCTCTGCCTCTCCTTGAGTTAAGCCAGTGCAGAATAGGCATGTTCCTGGAAGAAAGCAGCTAAGCTCTGAAACCAAGATAGTAAGCTCCATTTTGCCAGCCTTAATGGTCCATTGTTAGCCTCAATTTGTGTTGGCACAAGAATCTACTGAGAGCTGAATTCTGGTCTTGGAAAAGTTAGATTTCTGTTAACCTCAGCAGGGCCACTATGCCTGCCTGTGTTTCAGTGTACATGTTTGAAGTACACAGGCTGGATTTTGAGGTCTGGATAGACTGAACATTCCTGAGGAAACTCCAGAGAGCCATGGGCATCACAGGGGGGCAATTCATCCTCACCTACTGAGTGCTGAACGGTGTTTCCCCAGCTGGGAGCAGTGTGGGGAGGTAGAGGGCTGGGGAAGGGGTCACTTTTGGTTTTATTGGGAGGAAAAACTTTCCCATGAATAGCAACATCAGTTGCAGTCTGCATTATATTTTTTAAATTTACCATAAACACAATGGGGCTGCTTTATGATCCCTCTTGTGGCATGAAAAAAAAATACACTTATAAGAAAATATCCCTCTGAGCCCTCTTGGCTAGACAGATCCCCATGCATTGAATTTCCTTGACCTTGGCATTCTTACTTCAAGATCCCTGCTCTCTGCTTCCAAAGTCCTGTCTGTCAGTTGCTTTGCTTGCTCCCAGAGAAGTTTTTTAGTTCCTTATCCTCTATAGGGTCTATTTTGCCTTTTTTTTTCCTTCCTTTTTTTAATGTTAAATGTCCCTTTCTTTTTTTTTTTCCTTCTGGTCCAAGCAGTTTATTATGGCAGCCCTTCATAACTGCAGCAGACTTGGAGCAACCAGCATAGACCAGATGTCATCCATGTTTATAATTTGACAGGATGCCACAGCATAGAGGGAGGTTCACTAACAGTATGTTCTGCAAAGCATTTTCAGAACCACGGTGACAGCTGCCAGGAGCTGAATTAAAGCAGTTTCCCCCAGTGTCCATTTTATCCTTATTCTGCCTTCTCCATGTCACTTATTTTTGCTGTTGCAGTATCTCTGCACCTGCACTTCATTGCAGTGAAGTTAGTCCAGCAAAGCACTGACTCTGCCCTGTCCACTCAGTCCTCTCCTTTCAGAGGCTCTGAAAGGCACATCTCCTTTTCATCTTTTCTCCTGATCATCTCCTTTTGCTCAGCAACAAGCAGCAAACACTTCTCACCCAGGCCTTTGGCTGTGCTGCAAAACAGAACAGATCTTCTGTAGCACTTGCATCAGGCTGACTCCACAGACCAGTACCTTAGAGCTCTGAGCTGGCTGATGTCTCTCCAGGCTGAGGTCCAGGAAAACTTGCTACTGTTTATTAGGGAAGTTATTTCTTCTGTGAGTGACAGGGCTGAGAATAGACAATAATTTAAAAGCAATCAGAGCTGTTGAGACAGCTGCACCGCTGGCCTTTCTGATCAGCTTGTTAATCAACAGGATACATTTTACTGAATATTAAGAAAACATACACACTGCTTGAGCCAGCTGGCAGCAAGAGATCTAATTTTTCATCTTTGTTTTTTTGTTTTGTTCCTTTTTTTTTTTCTTCTTTTTTTTCTTTTTTACCCTGACCCTCTTAATTAGAGCCTAAAGGACACAGAGGTGCAGAGGAGCAGCTGATACCACAGGGTAAGTCGATGGTTTCTGCTATTTCCTCTTTCAAAGCACAAAATGTTGCAATTCCCAATCCTGCCTGTGATATGTCCCAAAACCCAGAAGGGTCCAGGAGTCCTTAGGGATTGGGAGCCTGACAGATACAGAGAGGCTGGGTTTCCTCTTTGGGTTTTATCTGATCATGGGCTGCTCTGGTCAGTGAGGTGGAACACCAGCTTCATCATCATTGGGACAGTCACTTCCCCACACAAAAAGGATGAAAAGCACTGCCTGGTGGAGAGGCAGTTCACAGGAGGGTGTGGTGAGAACAAGCAGGGGATGTGCTGAGCCATGGGAGGAAACACCATTATCATCTTACTGGTATTGCCTGCCAGGAGCACTGGGAGCTGCTGGGGATAGTCAGGGCATTGTTTTGGTAAGCTCCATACAGAGGACATTGCTCCTCTACAGGGAGAACCTCGGGGAGGGAAAGGGAACAGGTGGTGTGTTGCAGGTTTATGACAGGGCCAGAAAGAAAATCCAGGTCTCTGCATGTCTTATTTGGTCTCCAGCAGCAGAGTGCTCACCCTCTGCTTTTTTACTTAAATATTATTTTCCCCCATGGCTTTTTCTTTCCTATCTGTGGAGGAGAAATACTGGCCATGGGCTTCAGCTCTCTGAAAGCAATGCCACTGCAGCAGAGCAGATTTATGCCAGCTGAAGATTTAGCCTATTATTTTCCCTCCCTTATTTCCCTGAATCCTTTCCCTCTTTCTTCTCCCTTTTGCACTTGTCTCTTTTAGGCTGGTAACACCATTTGTCACCAGTATGAGCATTTGCCTGACACATTACTCAGTGCTGCTTCTCCTAGTCTTTCCTTTAGCATTTTCCACCTTCAGGGAAGTAAGTGCCACTTTCTGTAAAGCTCTGCTGCAGCAGCATGATTGAGGATGCTAGCAGCAAGTGATTGCTCCTGGTCTGCAGTTCACAGGATTGAGTTATAGAGGTTGAAGTGAAGGATTCAGGCTGATTTATCCAAGTGAGGAAATGTTTTCACCCACACTCAGCAGCACTGTGTTGTGCTTGCAGTGTTTCTGCTGCTCTGCCTTCTGTGCTGGGAAGAAGTTTCACGTGTTTTGTGGGTTTGGGGAGGGGGCAGAAGCTGTTTGCAGTGCTGTGACCAAATGCTCTTGATCTCCTAAATGGGTTCCTGATCACATACCTGAGCTTGCCAAGTACAGCATCCACTGTCAGGTGAGATCCATTAAAGGAGCCCCTTTGTTCCCAAAGAAGTCTGCAGTTTGTGTCCTGTGGGACAAGCAAATTGATCCAAATTAAAACCCTAATTAAAATCCCTTGTTCAATACTCAAATTAAATTGGATCTTTATTGATGACTGAATGAAATAAAAGTACAGGCCCACACTTCCACACAAAGCCTTTGTCAAATCTCATTTCTTCAGTTTGCCCACTTTCACCATGGGTTAGAAATGGATAGAATTTATTTTTGTATGAAAAAATAATTTGGACATCTCTCAAAAATGTTAAAAAGAGAGGAAGGGGAATTTTTCAAGGGGGTTTAATTATTGCTTTGTTCTGAGAAATGTAGAGAATTTGGATGAATGTTTGGGGGACACCATTTTGTGCCTCAGTTAGGCTGTCCCACACCTTGAGTGGGAATGAGAGCCAAATGTGGGAGCTGCACATCCTGTGAGCCTTGTTTTTTTACTGTGTAGCCCTTGTCCCTTTAGGGCCAACTGTGAAGGTGCTAGTTGGCCAGCTTTTTCCTTTTTTTTTTCCTTCTCTCCCTCTTTTCCCATACATTCCATGCACAGGTTCTCCTGGCACTGCTCTTGGAAGGTCCATACTTCTTCTGGTACCAGGGAATGGAAAGGAAACTGCTGAAGAGCTTATTAAAACTTTAATTGTGCTCTGCTGGGTTTTGTGATATGTAATACACAGACTAAAACGTCAAGTCTGAGTGTGCTGAACTTTGGACTCAAACAGATCTTCCTCTGGCTTTGTAGCTTGCATCTGCCACTGCTTTCAAATACTCAAAGCCCTTTTGTAGGCCAGAAACCAGGAACCTCTGACCCCCCTGGCTCTGACAGTTAATGCCTTTATTGTAACCATTAACCACTTAATCTGAGCAGACAGAACAACTCACTCACCTCTCAAAGGTATTAAAGGCTTCACTGATGTTATCACAGTATTTAAGTGTCTTTCCAAAGCAGCTTCTACTTTTGTGAGCCAGGTGTGAAGTGTTTTTCTGAAAAACACTATAAAATTGGCAAGTGTTGTTATTATTTTGACAGTCTAAAGAAAACAATATTAAGATTTTATTTAGTGTGATTGGAACCAGTCGCTTTCAGATTACAAATGCTGCTTGCACCTTTCATGGGCTGACTGGAGCTCTGGGTGGACTTGCCAAGAAGCATCCCACTGAGCTGTAATTGCTGCCTTACTGATATTCCCCAAGGGGTTTGCTCAGCACCCTATTCACTGGGGTGAATCAGTAACATCTCATTAATTCAAAAGTGTGGGCACATTAATTTCAGTTTGGGATGAAAACTGCTGGTGCACAGCATGGTACACGTGTTAGATGAATGCAAACAGGAAAGAACAGGGAAACATCTTTGATGCAGGATCTCTGGGTGGTATATACAGAGCAGTCAGAACAAGTGGGAGACAGGATTTGATTTGCTTTTGCAAATACATTTTGTTTATTTTGATGTGTTGGGACTAACGTGGAGCTGACATGGGTCTGGATGAAGCTGGCAAAGGAGAAGCTTGAGGGGCAGACAGAACCTGCCCAGGGCCCTTTTGACCATGGGAGGGGGAGAGTCTGGGCTCAGTTTATCAGATCCCAGCTGAAGTTACACATCCTGCAGCCTTGTGCTCTAAAATTTCTTTAAAGATTGGAAGAAGAAGAGGAAAAACAAGGTCCAGTCTGGCTCTTCTGCCCTACATACAGGTCAGCTCTTGCCACCTGTATCATCCCATAGACATGAAGTTGCATTTCTCCCCCTTACATCTTTGAGTCTCTCTCCTCTGGTTTCTAGCTTGCTAAAGACCTCAGCAGTGTCCTAAGCTCCAACTATTTGCCTTTCTGAATGTTTTCAGGGCTGCCAGGACAGGTTGGTCCTCCAGGCCCAGTCGGACCAACTGGTCTTCCAGGACCACCAGGGCCAAAAGGAGAGAAGGGACAACCGGGTGAGAGAGGCCCTGCAGGGCCACCAGGTAAGTCCTGGAGGGAGGGCTGTGCTACCATGATAGGAGATATTTCACTTTATACAAATAGTCTGTGAGAAGAGATGATAAAAGGCTGGACACACAACATGTTGAGCATCTTCAGTTGGTACTGAATTCATTCCAGTGTATCCCCTGGACACGGAGCAAAAGCAGTGACACTCCCTGGGATTTCTGGCGTTTCCCCATCCTGCTCAGGAGCTGTAAGAAACCAGTCAGCCTCTGGAGAAGAGGATTCCCTGTTTCATCCTCTCACTATGTGCCTGCTTTACCTCCCTTTTTGCTCCACCATTTGTGCCAAGCTGTCAGGTGCCAGATGTCAAACTTAGCAATGCTTTTGTATGTGAAGGGACAGGGTTCTGAGGCCATTCTTTCAGACCTCACTCCATTCCTGAGCTTGGAGACTTTCTTCATCCTCAAAATGTTCCTAAATCTTTTGGTGAAGGTGATACTACACAATAGGTGCCAGACCTCAGGCTCTGTGTTTTCTTTGCATCTAAAAGGCTCTGCCTTGTAAATCTGAGCTCAGGAAAGATCTGAAACTTGGAATGTGCCTTAAACATGAGAGTGGCCCTGAACACTTTTTGGCATTTTCTGGCAATCTGTCAATGGCTGCAGTCTGGCCAAGGATGTGTCTGTCTTTTGGTTTCTCAGTTTGCAGCACAGAGCCTTGCAGCCCAGCAGGAAGCAGCACTGGTCTGCTGCTGGCCTGACTGGGTTTCTGTGCTGCTCTCTGTGCTTTCCTGGCAGTGAGGGGACACACAGGGGTGTGTGGAGGGGAAAGGAAAGAGCAGTGCCTGATTTCATGCCTCGCTGCCTTTAGTTACTAGCTCAGCCTCAGGGAGGGGGAGGAGTTTTACTCTTTGATTAATTAAATTTCTCAGCACCTTTGAGCCAAGTAAGGCTTTCTGCTTTGCAGGGGGAGATGCTAAAGGCAAATAATGTGAAATTGGGAAGCTGTTCCTATTTCTCTGTACAGCCCTAATTCCCACAATTACAGTTCAGGACAGAAATTCTTTGTCTTCTTACTGCCTTTACACTCAATAGCATCATTAGCACATCATCAAATACACTAACATCCTCTCTTGCTTCTGCACAGGGCTGTTGGGACCTCAAGGACCAAGAGGACTTCCAGGAGAAACAGGGATCCCTGGTCCCCCAGGTCCTCCAGGACCACCAGCCACCCCAAGCCTCCCTCTTACCTTCCAACAAGGGGTTCTCTACTCACTCCAGCCCACAGCAGAAAAAGAAAGTAAGTTTCCTGCTCTGTTGATGTTTTTTTTCCCAGCACAGTGGGAAGGCATGGAGCAGCTCAGCTCTTCTTCCCACCAGGGCCCAGCCTTCTCAGAGAGCTGCCTCCATCACATGGGTCTCTTGCAAGTTCCTGTTCAAGATGAAACATGTAAGACTTGGAAGCTAGAAGGGTTCACCTCTCCAACAAGAGGAACTAAGTCACTGCTCTTCTAAAACCATCAGTGAGAAGAGGGTTTGGGGGATTTATGGTTGTTCCCAGGGACTGTTTTTTTGGGTTCATCATAGCTTTGAGGAGACAACTTGGTGTCCTTTAAGCTTCCATCATAAACGGCTGCTGTGAAGAGAAATGACAGAGCTCAGGTAGCAACATGAGAGACAAGTGGGTGAGAAGTAAAGCTGTGTGGCCCAGTAGGTGCTGGTGCAATGGAACTGTGCTGGTGAGAGACCTCTTGGTGCCACTGCTGTGGGGTTACAGCAGCATCAGCATTATAGCCTATCCATACAAAACACAGAACTATGGACTCCAAAGCCCAGATCAAGACTGATTTATTCCTTCCCTGTGACTGCAGTGTCAGTTTCTTTGAGCCTATGGTGATTTAAAAATATATTTATTTGATTTGTGCTGCACATGGTGAGAAGAGGCTTTCTAGGAATGGCACATCATGCACTTTTATCTGAGTGCTCTCAGATTTGGGCTTGATTCTTCTGGTCCAGTCTTGTGTACGTGGCATCTAATAATGATAAAGCAGAGCTCAGCTGTGTCTGCACCTGGCTTGTAAAGTCCTGGAGCCCTGGCTCTGTCTCCCATCTCCATTCCCTCAGACTTCAGTTGTGCATCTTCCCCAGCTCGTCTGCTCAGGTCCTGCTTCAAAGCTCAGTTTTATTGGTTATAGCCAAGGATTAATAAGTCTCCCTGTGTCTGACAGTTTTTTAGCTCCCCTTTCCCTTCCACCCACTTTGCTCTCCAGACTTGTTTTCCCAAAAGTGAACAGATGTATTTTTAATATGGGAAGAATTTTAACAGCTCAATTTCATATTCAGTTGTTCAGGGCATATGAGCAGGATGAAATTAATTGTGGTTCAGAGCTAAAATTTTCACAAAATGTAGATTGAACTGCTGAAATCATGAGCCTTATAACCAGAGAGTTTTGTATTACAATCACCTCACTGCCTTACAGATGACACCAAATGGTGCCATTCAGCATTCAGCCTTGTATTCCAAAGGATCCTTATGGATGGTTTGGGTGCTGCTGCTGCCCCCTCCTTCCAACCACCCTTTAAACTAAACTCTTTCTTGCAAAGTAAGTGGATAAGTTAAAAGTCTATGAAGGCATTGGTTTCATGTCCTTCCCAGCTGATCTGTGAGAAGGGTGAATTCTGTTTTGTCCCAGAATGGGAAGTGGAGAAATGTCTGTATTGACACTTTCACCACTGGGCAGCAATAGGCTTCCACATGGACTTGGAAACCCTGAGTAGATGGTGGCTGTTATATCCCTGGTGCAGTCCTGTACTCCTCCTCCAGACCTGTGATGGTTTCCTGAAGTATCCCAAAATATTATGACAATTTTCCTCATTTGTTTCTTAATAAAAGTCTTGCTGCAAGTTGCATGGTCATGATAAAGTTATGGCAATATCAAGATGAATTTTTTTTTTTTACAAAACTTTACCATTTTGCTTATATGTAGGCTGATTTTGCCTACCCCAGCTTGGTGGAAAACTGATCCTCTACAACCAGTAAGACTTAGCCTTGTAATTTCTGGGCAGGTTTTAAAGGATTTTTTGTTTTGTTTTGTTTTGAATGGAGCACATCTGAAAACTATAAGCACAAGATTCCAGCTGCTGTCAGCAGAGGGAAGCATATTCCTGGTAAAGGGCATGTGCACCCACAGATGAGAGAAAGCTGTATCAGATTATTATTAGTAGTAGAGTGTTTGGTTCTGCCTGAACATGGTTCATGCATGTGCCTTTATTAATCACAACAAGTTCCTGTTGGCAATGTTTATCAGCAGGCAGAAGCCAAAAATGGGGAGACAAATATTTTCTCACAGTTTCACTGTGCTGTGGTAAAGAAATTGGTCCCAGTTGTCTCCCTCCAGATCAGGTAGCAGAAAGAAATTAAGACAGGATTACTTCATTTCCATCCTGTCTCAACAAATCAAGCCTATAATGGGGGATTTTATCCCTTAGTCAGAAACATTAGAAGCTGAGCTGCCATACCCCACTGCTGAGGCTGCTGTGCAAGGATCACTTGCTCCTTCTGCCACTTAAAAATGAGGGAAATAGGGTCTGTGGTCTAGAGGCAGCTCAGTCCTCTTTCCCATGCTAAAAGAAAGACAATTTTTTTGAGAAAAGAGAAAAGAATACAACTTTCACTCTGTTAAAGGCTCATTTTCTTTCATCTCAAAGACTTTGTTTTGCAGAGGTATCTGAGAGGACATTAACCTATTTTGTAGGGAGAGCAAGGGGAAACTGAGGCACAGTAGGCTTCTCTGTGTGCCCAGCATGTCATGGGTGAAAAAAGGCACAGAGCAGAGAACTGGGAAGTGCTGTGCCAGTGCCTGCTGCCCTGTGTAGCTCCTCCTGAGGATGGGAGAGCAGAGCAGAGGAAGCAAAAGGAAAGGACAGGATGGAAAGAGTTGGGTTTGCTTTATAAAACCATACCCACTGCTTTCAAAGTTGTTTGGGCCTGTGCCTCTGAGATGCCTTTGCCACTCTGGCTGGGCAAGTTACACTGCTTCATTCAGGGCACTTTTGTCCTGTTTCAGATTTTCCCTTTGCAGGATGTTTGTGCTTTCTTCCAGAGAACATGGGCTCTCCTACCTGCCCAGGTCAGACTGGTTGTGCTTGTCCTCTTGGCTTGGCCAGGAGCTGGAAAGCTCCTGGAGCAAGTTGTGTGTCAAGGTCTTCTCAAATGAGGCAGACAGTTGTTTGCCTTTTGCTTTGCTGTATCCAGAAGCACTTCAAACAAAATGCAGCCCCTGAGCCCAGCAGAGCCTGGCTCTGTGCAGGAGAAGGCTGAAAAGGGAAGATTCCTGCTGGAGCTATTTTGTGGCTGCTGTAACAACTTCCAGCTGCCAGAGCCCCAGAATGTCCCCCTGTTTATAAGGAGAAGGGAGTTTATAGGGATGTATGAGTTCTTCCTGCTGCTTTATGGGAAGATGGAGAGAGTCCCTTAAAAAATGGGAGCGTTTTGCTTTAACACACTTTAATTCCATTTCATTCAGGGTGTTTCATTCAGAACTCACCCTGGAAGGAAACCTTGATGTGAGTTTTGCCTGGCCAGGCAGCTGAGGAAGGTTTCCTGTATGTCCATGCTCCTGTGGTGCAGAGGCCAAATCCAGAGCTACTGAGCTCAAGGGCTTGTTGAGCAGAGCTCTCTTCCCTGTCACAATTATGGAATCACCTTTCATAAATAACTGAATCAAATGTCAGGATGGGTGGGTTTGTAGGAGTTACTCTGTCATCCTAACAATGTGCCATTTAGCTGGAATGTTTTATAACCCTAATCTTTATCCCTGGCTTACCTCCAGCAGTAGTTAAATCCTGGCTGTTTGCAGCCCATCCTCTCCCCCTCTCAGTGGATGTGCTTTTGATTTTTGTTGACCACTTGTTCTTTAAAAATAAAAGGCTCAGCAATTGTTAATGCCTTCACTGCTGTTCAGTGCTCATTTCCCAATTTCATCTTGCTCCCAAGCCGTGATGGATTTTGACATGGTCAAATAAAACTCAAATTAATTGGATTACACACTTCACTTGGGTACCTTCTGAACATGAAAACAGTCTGGGTTGTTTTGTTTCAGGGCTGTGAAGAAGGGAAGATGGATGGGGTTAGCAACAATAGTCAAAGAAATACCTGGTTGCATTTAGGTTTTAGGCACGAAATTTGGTTTTCAGAGGCATCTGGGTTAGATCATGTGCTGTTGTGCTGCCAGGAAGGCATTGCAGGGATGTACTGTCATCCTTGGCAGTTTAAGAGATTTCACAGTTTTCCCTAGGAACTGCTTTCAAATAACTAGCTTGAAAGCCCTCTCTGTCATTGCCAATGCTCCAGAAGTTGAAAAAGCTTCATAATGTGTCTGCTAACATTTCTGGAGATTTCACCTCATGTCCTTTGGGCTGGGCTCTGCAGAGTAAGCAAACACCCTTCTGATCTTCCTGGTGTCACTTGGTATTTGCATCAATGTAGCAGTGAGACATTTGCAGCCTTCTTCTGCAAAGGGTTCCCCGGAATTTAGCTGTGATGGGTTAAAGGATGGGTGAAAGGAGGAAACACGGATATATGGAGGAGGAGATGGACATTGTATCTGCACGGTGGCCTCCAGCTAGGGAAAATGTGGATTGTTCAGAGCGTTTGCTATCCCAGTGACCAGGAGCCAACTTGTTAACCCTGATTAAGTGCAACAGGAAAGTTGTTGGTTCAGTTCTTGCTGTGCAGTGCAGAGCTTTGGCAGCCAAAGGCAGGATTCTGTAGGTTCTGTAGATTTTTGATAGAAAGGACTTTTGTGGCATTACCAGAGGCGAGAGGAGCAGCTTTGAAATTTTGGGGGATGCAGCCTGTGCCCTTAGACAGCAATTGCACCAAGAGCCTCAATTTTGCATCCTGAAGCACTGTCTGCCCTTGGCCAGCAAGGGGCGCCAGAGGATTTTGGAGAGAAGGGCTTCCTGCTGGGCCTGGGCAGCTCAGCACTCACTGCTCTGCTCTTTAACACAGATGGAGAACCCCAGCTGGCCTCCACCGTCATAGACACCATCATGGCTGGTCTGCCAGGACCACGGGGAGCCCCGGGCCCGGTGGGGCCACCAGGTAATAAACTCAGTTGTGTTGTGATGATGGGGAGGAAGAGCAAAAGAATTTTCTGCTGGAGGAGGTCTGTGGGATGCCTGCAGGGAAAGCAAGTGGTCCTTACTGAAGGGGCAAGAGAACAGTGGGTCCAGGAGTAGGAATGGTGGCAAGAAATAACCAGACTGTTTTACCTTTGGCAGGACACCTCTTGAGAAGGAAATTAAAGGCTGCCTTTCAGAATGGGTTGCCCAGTGAATTTCTTTATGAGGGCAAATTTATTCTTACCCTTGCTGTGATCCTGTCCTGTGGCTGTAGAGGCAGGGTCTGGCCAGCTGCTCTGTGATATCTGTGCAGACTTTGGAGGTGGTCTGAGCTATTTCTGATTGTCACCAGTACAACTGAAATCAGAATCTGGGATGAAAATTCAGTGGCAAGTCTTCTTTTTCTCTGTGCTGATGGGTGGCTTAAATGATAGTATTCCTGCAAACATCAGCACTACCCTGTATGGTGCAGAGTTGGGAGTAAACTCACATTAGCTGCAAAAAAAAAAAGGCTTTTCCTTTCATTATGAGGGCCTTTCATTTATCCTTAAATTCCTTCTATTCTCTGATGTTAGCATTTATATGGTGCATTAATGACTGAGGCTGATTCAGCTGTACTTGTATGTTGTGTCCACATTGTTTCATCTCAAGGGCTGTGACAACCAAAGCAGAGAGGTGTATTGCTAAATTCAGACTAAGCAAATATCCTCTCTTCCATTTGCAGGTATAATTTAACAGCTACTGCTGAGATATAATTGTTTTTCCAAAAGGAATTAACCTGTTAAGTGACTGTGTAAAACAAGCTGACCTGTTTAGACAGTGCTGGACTCATCCTGGAATCAGGCTCTTCTGCTGTGCAGTCTTTTAAAAGAGTTTATTGCCACTAGAGTCAACAAAGAACAAGAGAGAGCTTTTCTTTGCCACCATCAGCCTCTCAAGTCCAACCCCATCACCTTCATGTTCATCATCAACTTTCTGAGAGCACTGGAGGCAGATGGCAGCAGCTTCTGGACTGCCCTTGCCACCTGCGAGACTGTAAAGCAGCAGCTGCAGTATGGAGAGGCTTCTCTGATGTGGATATTTCAAGGATCTCACATCCTTAAGTTTTCTCAGACACTGTTGTTTTAACCAATGGAAATGCAGACTCTTACTAACATCCTTCCTGCCTGGTTTTCACCTTTTTTTCCTCACAGAGCTCTAACATCTTCCCCAGGGCATATGGGGATTTATTTTATCAGGAGAGGGGGATCCAGTATCCAGTGTGTGATGAAGCTCTCGTGCTGTAGTCCTGTGGTTGATGAATGGCTCTGAGCCATTGAGAGACTAAGTAGGACGAGGGAAGGAAGTGCATGTGTTTGGAATTTAGGGTCCTTCTTCTAAGTCTGCTTAAAATTGTTTCAAATTATCCTTCCCACCAGGGCCACCAGGTGCATCAGGACCCAAAGGGCCACCAGGACCCATCGGAGCCCCAGGATCACAAGTAAGGTGTTTCAGTGCTTTGAGGCAGAGGAGGTTTAGGTATGAAGCATCTCCTCATTGCACAGAGAGGAGTTCCTCAGTCTTAGATCTGATGTTTTGTTTCCTGTGAAATCCCATGGTTTTAATACCTTTTCATTCTGAATTGTGTTGAGAGGTTGGAATGGTTGTGCTTTCTTCATTTTCCCTTCATCGTAAGAACAGAACTTGCTGTTGCTGTGTCAAAACATTTTGGCCTGAGCTGATGCAAAGGATTTGACGTGGGCTTTACTAACACAGTGATAGAAGAATACTGTGTTTCCTGTGGAACACAGAAAAAGAACACAAAATGCATCAATGGGAATTCACCAATTCACCAAAGTGAATCTGTTAAGCACTTTCTATTGAAGAAAAAAAATGATCACATATTCCCATGAATTTGATTATTTATTGATACAAAAAAGTGGGAGGTGATAAAGGAGTATGATACACTCACTCAAATAATTTCTGATAGGAGAAGAGTAAAGTACTCACATGGATGGAAAAAGGTGGTTAAATGGGAAGAAGCGAAGTCATGATGAATAGTGAACTGCCAAACTACTCCAAATTGTGGTTGGCTGGCACAAAGGGACTCCAGTTTTGGGAAGAGGTTATATAAGGTGGAGATAAACCAGCAACATCAAATATTTCAAAAGAATCTAACACAATTAAGAGATAAAAGGTAAGAGCACAGAGTGAGACAACGGTTAACTCAGCTGAGGGATGTAACTTGGAACCTGGTAAGAGGAATTACTAGACATTAGAGAAAGGAGTTTTTTGCTATGTATTTATTCATCAGTTTGAAGAAGCATTGGGCAGCAGGTCAGTGAAAGTTTGCCAGTGTAACAGAATCATTTCAATTAGTGAATGCTCTGGAGAACAATGAGAAACTCCAGATAGATGTGAACACAGTGGGAAATTTGGCAGCAAAATGACAGATGCAGTTTAACATGATTAAATATAAGGTAATTCACAATTCATAAATAGGTTCTGTGGTAGAGTCTGGCTTTTTAACATGCACCACTATAAATCTCTTTTTTTTTTACAATAGATTTGTGAGTTTCAGTGTTCTTGGGCATCCCTGTGTAATAACACACTGAAAATCACTGTTGAGAGCTGTCAAGGGCAAAGGATACTTATGGACATTCAGCTTTGTTCCTGCTGCATGTTTGACATGGAGCCAAGGCTGGCTGGTGCCCTGCCTTTTTTGACAGCCCTTAGCTCACCTCCTGAATCAGACCTGAGGTTCTGACTCTCTCACTGCAGGCAAGGAGCAAGATGTTAATGGTGAGCACTACTGCTCCCCTCTTTGGACCCTTGAAACACTTGTGTCCAGTCTTGTTGGGCCACTTAACCAGATGCTGAGGCTCCTTGCAGCTGTGCCTCAGGAGCCCATTTCTCTGGGCAGTGAGAGACAGGGGTTTCTGGGAGCTGTTGATAAGCAGATGGACTGAAATCACCAGCAGTCTGGAGTGGAGCAGTGGTCCCTTGAGATGCAAAATAGTACCTTGTATATGGTCGTGGGGAGCTGACATGCTGAATATAAACAATGTTCTCTCCCTGTCTGGTTTATAGCTGTGGCTTTGCTGGGTGGGTAAGTGAAGAATTTGGATCAATTTCTGCAAAGCAGTTCAATTAGTAGAAATCTGGAGACTCTCTGCCCTTCTTATCCATTGGTGACTGCTTTATAGATTTACTCAACCCAGGGAGCAAAATTATTAGTAGAGTTTTGGCTTAATTTGAAAATTGTTTATTGGGGTGAATGAATAGCTTCAAAATAATTTCCACTGCACAATCCAATTAATTTTCAGGTATGTATGCTTACTTATGCCACCCACTGAGGCAATTATGAAGAAGGAAAGTAGTGGGGATTTTTAAGCTAACCATGCTGTCTATTACTTTCTTCTTGGTAACTGAGAGCAAGACCTATCCTCTCATACTGACC
Organism: Florisuga fusca; assembly: GCA_038090715.1. NCBI lineage: Eukaryota > Metazoa > Chordata > Aves > Apodiformes > Trochilidae > Florisuga > Florisuga fusca. The sequence continues at coordinate 877,634 of JAAWXA010000036.1, forward strand.
CCTTAAAATGTTACAGCAGTAGCCTGCAGTGCATGAAAAAAACAAAACAGAGGGATATGCAGAAACTATAGGTCACAAGCTAGCTGCAAACAGAGCTCCACTGTTCTTGCTTGAGGGTAAAAGAGAATCCATCCCAATTGCTTAATGGGTGTATGGGGTTTTCAGGATCTGAGGATCACTGGGATATGTATTCACTACACCTACACAAAGGGTGCACAGTAGAAATTAATTCCTTCTCACTCTGCATCTCTTCTAGGGCTTACCAGGCTCTCCAGGACAACCTGGGCCAAAAGGCTCCAAAGGAGACCGAGGAGAGAGGGTAAGGTTTTCCACACACAGAGACTCCCACCAACCCTGGGCTGCTGCCTCAGGAATTACAGACAACACAGGCCTTCCACATTCTGTGGGACTGCAGTCATCAGTGATGTTACATGTAGAGTTTCTAGGTCTTCTGCAGATAAAGGGTTGGATTGCTTGCAAAGTCTGGTGTTCCCCAGGCAGTTTCAGGTAGCAAATCCATGGTACAGAAAGGGTTGTGGAGCCCAACCTTCTTCTGCCAACCAAAGCTCTTTAATGTGGAAGATTTTGGATGGACTAACTGAACTCTTTCTTTTGTGGAAATAAGGCAGTAAAAGCTTGTCAGACTTTTCCTGAACTGAAGCCAAATGTCAAATGATGTTCTTTACTACATTTAGAATTATTGGAATTATGTTCTTAGTATGTGTATGTGCTATACTTTAGCCCTTCATGGGTTGTCAAGTGCTAATAGGTAAATGTAGATAGAAAGGCTTTTTGAATGTTATTTGGTCAAATGTAGGAATTACCAGAGAAAAATCTAGCAAGAATATAAATGTGCCAGCTTGCCAGTCCAGCATTCAAACAGTGTGAAGCATTTCAAAGTGACATTTGGGCCTTCAGCTCCTTTTGTTCCTCTGACTTTCCAAAAGGCCTTTCAGATCTCCTCTGAGAGACACTGGGAATGCAAAATCATTTGAGAATGTGTGTGGTGAAGAATCATTGAGCAATTAGATCTGCAAAATGTAGAACTGGGCCCAGATAACTGTGGGTCATCACTAAGACCCTAGTGTGGAGCAGAGTCAAAGAAAGGAAGAAAGAGAAGGAGAACAGCATTGCTTGGTAGCTCTAAAATGATGGATTGCCACACCCTTGTGTTTCTGGGGCTAGAATTTAAGGTCCTGATAGAGAGCAAAACCTTCCCTGATGAGATTTCAGCATAGGGTACCTGATTGCAGTTTATTACATGTTAATTTTCAGTTATAAAACCAAAAAGGTGTGGTATAAGGCAAAGTGTCAAGTTGCTATCCAGGCCATTGATAAGAACCCTCAATGATTTGTTTAACATTTTGGTTTAGTCTGTGGTTGACTGTATTGCTAAAACTACACTTTCTTGGAAGCTTTCTTGCATTGTGTCCATTCAGTACAGACAAACCCTTCAGACTTGATTGTGTTCCCTCCTGGTTAGATATTCAAAATTGTAACTCTCCTTCTATGTTTGTGACAAATGAGATTTTCAACTAGGAAAATATCCTACTAAATAGAAAAAATATTTCCAGTATTTCCAGTCTTCCCTCTGTTAGAATGGAAAAAGAAGCCAATTGCTTTTTCTGGCAGAATTTGTGTAGGTTGTTCTGTGTGCTTTTTGTCTTCTGTGAGTGTGGATTTGAATGCTGGTTTTGACAGCTACATGCTGCAATTTTGGGTTTGGTGGATACAAATTAGGGTGAGCTTTACACAGACTGCAGGATCTGTGCAGCTGTGCAGAAGCAGAGGAGGGTTTACATTATCTAGTGAGATTAGAGAAAATGTTATTATACATTCTTTCTGCTTAATCTCAGAAAGAACAGATGTAAAAGAGACCTGAAGCAGTCTGAGCACATCCTCTGGATGGCACATCAGCCTCTCTTCATCTGATTCTTCCCCAGTGCCAGGGAGGGATGAGCACATCATCTCCAGGCAGCCTGCAGAGGTACAGCTAGCAAGGGCCTGGGAGAAAAGATACTTCTAACATCCAGCCTAAATTTCCTTTGATCCCCTTTAAGCTGCTAACATCCTTTCTGTTCCTCCTGGACACAGAGAACAGCCTGTTTGTGTGTTTTGACTGCACTGCTACATCTCCTCTCTGTGATTTGCCTCTTGCCTGTGCTTTTTCACAGGCCTTCCTCCCTCCAGTGCAGAATGCAAGTATTTCCTTTTGATGATGCTCAGAGCACCTGACAAACTGGGCCTTCCTCCCAGTGCTCTCCATGTTGCTCCAGGCCTTGGTCTCATGCTGGCTGGCTGCTCACCAAGCACTGCCCAGCTCTCCATGGTCTCTCGTAGTTTTTTAGATCCCCAAAGCCCATTGTTTTTTTACACAAAGCAGTTTGATGGACACAGTAACCAAGCAGCTCTCTCTCTCTCTCTGTGGAAATACTACAAAAGCTGCTGTCAGTGAGGCAGTTTTTTTAGGGAAAAAGAATGGGTTTGTTTCTGTGCATGACTAGAGAAAAGCCAGGTTAAATATGTGGTTGTTTCATCAACGGATTTCTAAAGATGCTTTTAAATTTGGCTGCTTCTATCCCAGCTCCTGCTTTCTCATGAAATGATCTATAACTGTTCTTGTGGTCAGGGGTTCTGCCCTGCTTCAGGGTGGGAAACCAATGCTGCAGAGGAAAATAGGAAAAGAGATGCTCAGATCCTCAGTGTGATGGCATTTCATTCCTCCCCAAACCATACATACCACTTCAAATTGTTCCTCTTCATGAGAACAATGTGAAAATTAGCACAGCAAGAAGAAGAAACCAACCAGACAAAATACTGTAGGTGTATTTTGAGCAGTAGCTGTTGGGGTTAGCACAAGGATGTGTGTGTGGAGCAGAAGGAAGATTAAATCAGTGCTCTGTGGGAGTCCTGGGCTCTGTTTGCTGTCTGGGCCATCAGTTTTACTAGAAGGAAGAACGTGGTATCTTTGTAAGAAGTCTATCTCCAGCCAAATTCCTTCCTGGTATAATACGACTGACTACTCTAAAGTTTAAAAAGTTGCTAATTGTGTTACTGAGAGGGTACTGAGTTGAGCAGCTCTCTATCAAACCAAACCTCTGCAGAGTGTGATGGGATTTGGAGCTGGTACCTGACAGAAAACCATGAGCCCTTTCCCCCCTCCCCCCCTTTTTCTGTCTCCAAGTGCTCATGTCAAAAGAAAGGAATTTTTTTCATATTATCCCAAGTATAAGGTTTTTCATTAAGCCTGCTTAATTCCACTAGTAAAAATTACACTATGTTCTTGTCAAATAATGGAAAAAATATCTCCTAATGACACTTACTTTATTTCCAACAGGGGCAAGCAGGTCTGACTGGAGAGAGGGGCATTAAGGGATTTCCTGTAAGTGATGAACTCAGATGGGTTTGGTGCCTGCCTGGTGCCATAAAAACCACCTAGCTGGGGTGCAGCTGGTTCAACCAGCTCTCTCAGATGCAATGCTTAGGTCAACTGTCTCCAGAGCAGATGTTTGTTCAATAGGCCACCTCACCATAACATATTCCTCTGCAAATGAGACAGTGTCCCTGCATGTGAAGCACAGTGCAGGAATGCTGTGCTCAGGAGTTTGCTTGCAGATCCTTTCTAGCCAAGCCTTGGCAGGCAGAAGCCCTCTCCCTGCCCTGTCAGCTTCCTGCAGTACTGGAGCCCCATGGTGGGCAGTATTAAAGAACACAAAGTGTATCAGCTGCTCTCAACTCCTTCTTGCACCTTGGTCTGCCAAGCTGAGCTGGGAACCCTTTAATAAGATTGAGACATCTTCAAATGACTTCTTGGCAATACCACAACAGAAGTACGTGTTGCCATTGGTACACACGGGTAGGGTGCAAACCAGTTGAGATGAAGATTGGCTGAAAGTAAGCCAGTAGAGTAAGCTGGGTTGTTTTTTGGGTTTTGGGGTGTTTTGGTTTTTTTTTGGCTGGGAGCACCCAGAGAGGTCCTAGATGCTCTGGGAGGTTTCTTTTCTCTCTTCCGTAATTCCACCTTATCATTTTGTACTACTTACACAACCTTTCCTTCAGTCCTTCCTCTGATACCCACCCCTCCTTTGCAACTGTCTCAGCACTGTCCAGCAAGTTTGTGGAGCCCTGGCATTTTCACTCTAGTTTATTCATCAGTTTGTCAGCCCTTTCCCCTGATCTATGTCTAGCTGGTCTTCGAGAAATGCATGAAATCCCTGGTTAGAGGGAACATCAGACCTGTGTTCCCAGCACACAGGGATCTTTGTTCAAGAAAAGCTTAATGAGCATCTTCAGAGGCAGAAAGTGATGTGACTAATGAATAAAAGCAGAATGGAGGATTTTATGTTCAAAGAGGAACATGTGCATGTTTGAGGGAGGGGAGCAGTATTTTTATCTCAGTGTGAGCTAAAAGAATTGCTTATTGAGATGGTCATGAGATGCACAGTCTTGTTGCAGACAGCCCCTCCTACAGCTCGGCCACTCCTGGCCAAGTTCATCAGTCTTAGAAATGGTGATGACATCTTGGGAAGCTTTTGGGAGCCAGGACAGAGCTTGAGTGAGCACTTAAGACCCTTGGTGTGAAGTGTCAGAGAATCAGTTTGTTTTCTGCTGGCAAAAAGCTTCTGCCTTTAAATTGTTCCCATGGAGGGAAGGGATGGAAGTGATCCTGAACAGCATTCTCGGTCACATGAAAACATATTTCTGTTTCTTGTCTGTTTTAGGGTGAACCAGGCAAGAAGGGTGAGGAAGGTGACAAAGGTGCTGATGTAAGCATGTGTTTTTACTGATGTTCTACACTCCTTTTTGCCTCTTTACTGTGCTTCAACCATACTCCCATTGGCAGGCTGCTTTGTGGAGGGCAAGGAGCCTGTCCACAACTAAAAGTGCAGAGCAAGAGATTATTTGAACCTTGAGTTTGTTCTTAATGCCTGTTCAAAGCCCTTGTCATTGAGCTTTCCTTTGCCACATTGTCAGCTGTCCTTCTCACCATGCTCTCTGAACGCCTCCTCAGTCCCCAGTGGTTGTTCTGCCACGCAGAGCTGCTACAAGATAGAGAAATACTCCTCATTGTCCCTCCCACAAGCTTGGGGACAGACTCCCAGAGGTCAAACTGCAGAGAATTGACATTCTTACACCTCTGCTCTCCTGTCATAAAGTACTTCTCAACATCTGACTGTCCCCTCAAGCCCATATCTGAGGCAATGGGGGCAACAAGTTACAGCTTGAATGTACATGAAAGTGTGTGGACAGGTTTGAGGCTGCATTTGGCCCAGCTAAGAGCTCTGTGAGAAGATGGGTTGCAGGCCACTGTTCCTAAGGAAACAGTGTTCCTAAGGGAGCAACAAGATGGTGCTAACCACACGTCCCAGTCTCCTGGTGGACAACAAAGAGAAAGCCCAGGTAAGTCACTGACGTTCAGAGTAAATGTCAGATGAGAGCAAAACCTGTTCTCCGGGTAGCTCAGCATAGTTGTTTAAGGTTTGACAGGAATTTGCACCCTGGGTTTGGCCCACTGCACAAGCAGGAACCAAACTGAAAGGCTTGGCTTTGGGTCAGAGGCTCTGCAAACATGAGGCATAACTGAGGAGCTTTTTTTCAAGAGGGATTTCTCCTGCATTCCTACTTAACCCTTACACCTTTTCTTCCCTTTTACATCTTTTCTCTTTCTCAGCAGTCACACTGCATAGTGTGGAGGCCACATGATGAACAAGAAGCCTATCTTGCAACATTATACCAATGTTCGTTTTCTTTTCCTTCTCACAGGGGGAAGGTGTCCAACAACTTCGAGAAGCTCTGAAGATTTTAGCAGAGAGGGTATTAATTCTTGAGCACATGATAGGAATTCATGGTAAGCGTTGTTAAGATCTTTTTTTTCTGGACAGCTAGGAGCTCTGTTCTGGCTGCTCCTTGATGATTGAACAGTGACCTAAACCCTCAGTTTAGTGTCTGTTTAAGCCAGGTTTTCAAAATCAAGTACTCAACATGATGCAAAGGATTCTTAGAGCTGTTTTGGCACTAAAGATTCCACCATGGTTTCTCTGGCTTTACAGCAGCAGGTGAAATGACCCTGGCAATAATTTTGATTGCAATTCAGAAAGCCAAGTCACGAGCAGCAGCTCAAGCCATGTGGCACAGATCATCTACCAGCTTCCCAGGGAGCTGCTTTGTTCCAGTCTTTAGGCCAGATAATTTAATCCTGTTAATTGTGTCTTCCAAGTGACTTTAACACCACTGAGGCCCTTCCCTTCTGTAGCACTGTACTGCACAGAGAAAGCCCAACCACTGCTACACATTACCCTGAAACCAGTGATCCCTGAGTGTCTTGTGATTATAACTTACATAAAACCTGCTTTCACAGTCAGATTTAAAGAAAGTGTCACATGTTCTTTGTTGAGATAGACTTTGTGTTGTCTGTTGAGGCTCTCAGCCATCACTAGTACAGTGTGTGGCATCATCCCTTAATGAGTGTTTTATTCCCTTAACCAGAGTATGGACTTGTGCAGGCACAGAGCAGACCCCCCCTCCCTTTGGGATACTTGAGGATCAATTCTCTCACAGCTGCCAAATGTTGCTGTGCCAAAGTCTCCCCTTTCAGAAACAGAACAGAGGCAAAATGTTGTTTAGGTCTACCATTCCAGCCTGGGAGAAGCAAGCAGCAAGCCCATTCTTTAGCACTAAAATGAGCATTTTTTTAACCAAGTCCCATAGCACTTTTCTTTCTGTTTTCTCCTTGGCCCATGGCACTTCATTCCTGGCCTCACTTGTAAAGCACTTTCCTTCAGATTGACATCCCCTGTGCTTATGAACTGGCCTTTGGATAGTGATTCAGCCAATGAAAATGCTAAATGGTTAAAATGTCCACCAGTTCCTAAGCAAGTGACTTAAAAAGTCCCACAAGCCCCTTCTGAAGCCAGCAGAGTGCTAAAATGAAAATGCCACTGGGCCTTGCAAGCCAGAGCACTGTCAGTGCATGGGTCTCTGTTACAGGGCTTGAACTGGCTTTGGGGGCTGCACTGCTCTTAGTTCAACACCCCTGTGGCCTCTGGAGGCCCAAAGCACTATTTCCAAGCAAAAAGCAGCAACAGCTTAAGCTTTTTGGGAAATCATGAATCACGAACCCATGATTTAACCGCAGTCACCCTGACCTTACCTCCACATTAATCCTAGTTTGCTTCCTATTTTCATTGGATTTTAGACAACATGAGCAGGAGATGTTTGCCTGCTTTGCTTTGGTGGTGGTACCAGGAAGGTTCCCCCTAGATTACCCAGGCAGTAACCCATACCCAGTCCTAATGTTCTCTGGGAAAGAGAGGAAGGGGAACCCAGTCCATAGGCACAGCACAGTGTGCAGGATGCAGGGTCTGCCCTTCCATTGTCATTTCCCTTATACTACTACAAAGTGTAATGTCAGCTCTGCAGGCAGCTTGTATAGACCCTGGGGCTTGGACTGAGGCACTGCCCCTGCAGAACTGCCTCATTTATCTGTTCTATCCAATGTCTGCTTGGCAATACAGCAGCAAGGCATGCAGTGCTGCTGGTTTGAAACAGCCTTTTTAGCAAACCATTTTTACTGAGAAAAATGTCTTTTCTGTTACTGCTTGGGATGGAGATGAGATATGCATATGCAGGTATACCTCTATACCAGTGTAGCTGCATCAGCACAAATGGGTGGATTTTAATTATACCTTGTTGTTGAGGTCATGTTTAAACACCTGTGTTGCATGCCTGTATATAAAATGTTTCTTTTTTAATCCTATTTAATCCTATCCTAGATTACTGTATTTTTTATTCTGTGCTTTCTTCTGTGCTGAGTTAATTCCAGTCTTTACCTTAATACACATTTTAGGCCCACAAAAATACTGTTGTTTAGACAGAGAACTTGGAAAGTAAAGCATTTTTGTCTTGTTCAATTATGTTTATCCCTGTATGCCTATATGGCTTTTAAAAACCCCAAACAACAGTAAAAGACTTAAACAGAATTGCCTTGAGCCCAGACCACCCTGCACTGAGAGGCATTGCACAGGTTTAACTCACCCAGCACCAACTATCTGGTCATGTTCCTACCATAGGTGTTAAGGATTCTACCACAGGTCCCTGGGCAGCCCAACTCAACCCAGCTTGAAAGACCCACGCAGAAATGCCAATGGCATGCTCTCATTTTCCAGAGAAACATCACAATCAGTGTGGTTTCCAAAACCACAGCCACCCAAGCAACAAGCCAAAACATACCAGCAAACAAACCTCTGCAATGGGAAGGCAGTTTGAGATGTTCTGGCCTAGCAAAGTGCAAAAAGGACACATGAAAGCCCAGATTGTTTGGCAGTGTTTGCTTCCAGTGAAGCAGCACAAAACCTTCAGCAGTCAAAGGCTGCCTTGTGGGATCAAACCAAAGTGTGCTGGGAGAAATATTCATTCTCAGTTTTATTGCTAATTGGGCTGTAGCCTGGGATGGATCAGTCCCTTCATTCAGTCTTTTCAGTGCCTCAAAGTGTCCTCCTTTACAGGGAGGGCAATGGTGCTTAAACCCCAGGAGCATCACTTCCCAATGATTGCTTGACCCCAGCCTTCAATCCCAGGAGCCTGTGGGCAATGCCAAGCAGCAGCTGCAGCCCAAGCACAACTACTATCAGTACAAGAACAGTGCTTTAGAAATGAATGACAAATGAGTCCAGAACCTACTGGGCCAGTACTTACCCCAGAGAGCTTAGAGCAGAGAGGAAAGATCTCATGTAGGAGTAGGGTGATAGCAGCAAACGGGGAGCTCCACGCTTGCTTGCTGGCTGGAAAGACAGCAGGAGGGATGACACTTCTCCCCGAAGTATCATTCAGAAGGGCCCATTTACCCCTTCCTTAGCCTCCCCTGTTAAATAGTGCTTTCCCGTGACTTTCTCTCCTTACAGACTCTTTGTCTTCCATTGAGCCAGGCTCTGGACAAGATGTGATCCCGGGCTCCCCTCTGAGAACCAGCATCAAGATCAAGCGTGGAGGACCACAGCAGCCACAGCCCTACCACATCCTCTCTTCACTGCTGGATGACAGTGAAGCCAAAAGGAGAAGCAATCGGATGAAGTAGGAGCATCTCTGTGTTCTCCCTGTCTGTTCACCACTTAAAGATACAGTACCCCAGTGCTTAAATGCAGAGTGCAAATGAAGTGAGTAGGAGGCTGCAGTGTTGGCAGCTGGGTCTCTTTACCCAGCCAATGCTACACCCTTATTGCAGGGAACATCTCATCCCTAGGTTAGAGGGGGTCGTATGAACATTTTTCTTGATTTTGTTGTTTTGCCTTTGGAATACCAAATGGCAGGTATCATCAGAAGCTGTCTACACAAACGACACCTCCTGACTGTGTCTCAAGAGTTTAATCTCCCCTTGTTTCCTCACTGCCCTTGTAAGTGGCTCAGTTAAAGCACTGCTTAACTGGCTGAGACAATCAATCCCACCTAGATGCAAAGCCAAGCCTTAACCTTGTCCATGGCTATAGCTGGTGGGCTCTGCTTTTATTTCATGTGGTGGTATCATGCTGACTTCCAGGTGAAGGTACCACATCCACAGGCCATTAAAGCACAACCTGCAAGCATTTCTTTTAAGCAAAGAACAAACTGGAAAACTCAGACAACATTTAAAACTGTTATTCTGAAAAATCAGGTTACTCATTGGATTTTAGCATTGAAATCTTGGCTTTTCACATTGCTAATTGCATGTGAGTGGGATTATTTCTATTCATGGTTGGCTAAGCAAGGACTTTTGATGCAAATGTTCATGGCATCATTGACTATCTTCAGTGTACCTAGCCTGTTTCTGTGAAAATATAGATCAGTTTGTATGAGATATGAAATTGTGCAAGAATTTTCTCATATCGTGTTCAGCTTGTGCATACATCCAGAGGTAATTCATTTAAGTAGTAGCAATAACTATTCACAGGCAAGAATATTTTGCAATAGTTGCTTAATCCTACATCAGTAAGGAAAAATATTTTCACAGTGTTTTGTTTTTATCTTCCACTGTTTGTCTCTGGAGACAGTGTATTTAGTGAACCACCACCTAAGGAATTAGTGTCTTGTCAGAGCTTCTCTTGCACTGGGAGTTAAATACAAAGTCATTTTACTTTTTACAATAACTTGTTACTTCGGGCAAGTCCCAGCTTTCAGGGCTAAGAAGGTGAACCTGCCCTTCAGTGACAAATGAATCACTTCATGTGCTGCACAAACCAAATTGGACAAGCTGATGTCATTCATGTAGACTGATATTTTGTTAGAAATAGGGTGAGACTAACTAACAGAACTGTTGGTACTATTTTTATTTTTTTTTTAATTCCCACATCCCCCTGTTCTGATAGTTTTCAAATTCAGCCCAGAACAAAAGTGAGCAAATACATAAGGGGTTGATAAGCTTGGTCTTGATCCCATGGAGATTACCAGACAAAGCTGTGGCTTCCAGGAGACAACCCCTTATGCCTACCAGTAAGTGTTGGAACATCAGGCCCCCCAGACTGAAGAGAAATCCCAGTTCAGTCTAAATGGTTACAGTGGGCAGGCTGGTGCTAGCTCTAGTTTCTTGCCACATTCAGAAAGTGTCCTCATGGCAGTATCAACAACTAAATTAAACCAAAGCAAGCTTCAAAAAGGGAACTGGCAAAATTCATTTTCATTGGTCTTGTGGCTACAGGGTTGAATTTGAGGAAGAGGGAGTACAATGAGGCCATTTTCACTTCCCTGACATTTTGGAGCCTTCACACTGAATTAACAGAGAAATTTTTCTTTCGCCAAGTTTGTCTTCCTGAATCCAAAACTATTGCATTAGCCTGGTGAGTGCTCTCTCCAAGTAATTCATATACTAGGATATTCACATTGTAGGATTTGGAATATTAAATTGTTCAAAAGAAATTACTGGCAAGATAAAATTTAATGGAAGTTGTTTGTAATGAATCATGTCTAGTCGGTTGTCAAAAGACCGGTTAGGTTTGGGTTGCAACAGTTTTAATTACTGACTTTTCCAGCTTTCTGTATGAGCTATGTAATTTTTTTCCTTCCCCCAGTTCTTGTTTTATTTAGCTACCCCTCTGTCTCATGCAGTACTCTATCTTTAATTTGGGTGACAGTAGGTTTATACCAAATGGACTTTCTCTCTCAGTGGGGGTTTCGTTCCTCTCTACTTACACAAGGGTTGGACCACACTGTTGTGCAGTCCCAGTTTAATTATCTTTTAAAGGTGAACACAGCCTCACATGGTGACAGTAATGACATTCATAACTAAGCAAACCACTCCAACCACATTTTCCATCTTAGGCAGGATACTAAGATTCATTTTAGCCAGGGCATATAATGCAACCTGCCATGTCTGTGTAACCTAGAGAGTGGATTTATTTTGAACGCGTGCTCATTTAGAAATATATTTTAATTGACATGTTTATGTTTAGTGCTTTGTATGCATACTGTGCAATACCATAGTGTGATCTTTTCCTTTTTTTTTTTTTTTTTTGACTTCTTTGAAATTCTTAATGGATTTTTTTTTTTTTTTGAGCTCCAATGTGTTTCTGACTTGGATCAGTTCTGGTAGTAGTAGCACATTTTCCTTGCCTTGAGCTAGCCAGAAGCAGCAGCAGTACATTGCACAACCAAGAATCTTTGCAATTTGTGCACCCTGATGTTCACCAGCAACCTGGTACTCCTGGGAGGTGGAGAATGCTTCTCTCCAGAGTATCTCATTTGCACTTACTGTAAAGAATTGATAGCAATCCAGGGAAATAATAGTAACAAACTAGAGAGAAGAACACTCACCTGCTCCCACCAAACACCACAGTAATTTTGCCATCAGATTTCACAAGAAGAGATCATTAAAAAAAACCCCAACAAACAGATCTAGATCTTCAGCTAGCATGGGCTGGTGCTGCTTTCCCTGGAGCAGAGCACATGGGAAAGCACAAGTGGCTTTCTGGGACTTTGGCTCTGGACTGGGGTTCAGTCCCAGTCTATGAAATGAACAATTTTAATGCAGGAATCTGACCACTGTGACAGAGGCTTCTAAAGGACAGTCAGCTTCTGGAGTAATTGCTTAATAATATGTATTGTAAATCCATTCTCCATGTTTGCAGCCTCTGTCTCATCTGAGATCACATTCCATTCTGGTGTTTGGTGGTGTTAAACTACTCAGTTTCTGTGACTGCATTGAAACCAAGGAATTCAAAGGTGCTATAATTGTCCATAGAGCACATTCTCATCCATAGAAGGAAATGTTAACTTTTTCACTAGTTATTTTACACAGTAATTTTTTTTATTTATATCGGTGTGTTTCGTCTGTGTGCAAATGGTCCCAGCTTCTCTCATTGTAATAAGCTTTACAACCATTTGGTCTTTTTTATAGGGCAGCCATAGGCAGTATCTTGCAATCATGTGTAATTTCTTAACTGAGAGCAAGAATAAATCTCATCTGACATGATGAACTCATTTATGGCAGGCTCTAATGTTTGTTGTAAACACAACCTGTTTGTTCCACCTCTTGCATGGTTACTTATCTGTTTTCATATTGCTATGTTATTGTTCAAAATATCTATTTCTCTTTATTTGCTATGGGTTTTGTTACTGTATATGGAATGTTTTGTATTCAGCATTTTCTTACAGAGCAGAGTGGGAACAGTATTCAAGAACCCACAAATACCAAAGACCTTTCATGTAATGCACTGAGAAATAAACATACTGTAAATGAGTCTGATGTCAGATGTCCTGTATTTACCCAGTTCAGAGCAAGTTCAAGCAAACTGCATCCTGGGGTTAGGGCATCTGTTTTGCTTTCCTGCCATCTCAACTTTCTCTGACTATATACTTGCAGGTCCCCCCAAAAAAACCTTGTGCATAATGACCCTGCTTCTGGTCATCTTCCATGGGGTGGAGTTGCTAAAAGGGTGTTCAATAGTTACTGCCAAATCTGACCATTTTCTTGCCCCTGATGGCACTGACTCTTCTGCAGATACTGGCTAAATTTGTGTCTAGGACAACACTGTTAGTCACTACTGCACATTCCCAGCCATGCTAACCAGGTACAGGGGTATATCCCACCTTTGTGATGAGGCATTTCATTCCCAGAGCAGGCTGGGTAAGCCTTCAGACACTGTCAGCTTTCAGCATCTTGTTTTGCATTTGCAGAGCAAGGCACTAGCTGGTTATGGCAGCCTCTTCCTGCCCTGTTCCTCCAGGAGCTTCGTGTCAGTCCAGATCCAGAGCTCACAGCTCCTGGGAGGGAAGCTTTACTCTGACTGAGCTGTGGCTGTAGAAGAGGAACCTGGGCTGTTTCTGTCAAGAGGTGACAGCTCTGGTTCCTGAGCTTGATTTTTTTTTTACATCCTAACAAAAACAGGAGATATGTAAATCACAGCCAATTATTTTCCCCCTGCTGATCAGATTACACTGCAAGTATACAGATACCAGTATTGTAGCAAAGGCCAAGTGTTGTAACCACTGAGAAACATCCAGAGTGTCAAGGCCTCTGCTTCATACAGTTTTTTGCATCACTGATGAGGACATACTCAAGGTTACTTGATGCCAAACATTCCCATGCAGCACTTCTCTGAGTCTCTCAGGGTGTATTTATCTTGGTTTTTGTGTCCTTACACCTCCAACTCTGACACATTTATCCTTGCAAAAAAGTCCTTTGAGGGAAAGCAGTTCTGTTAATCACTACTGTACAGATTGGGAGTTGCTGGATAAAAGGCTAAATTAATTTCTTGGGATGTTTGTGGCTGTGCTGGTCTGCCAAACACAAAATTAGCATCAGGCCCACGTTGGTCTCTGGGCCATTATGGCCACTGATTGTAATCCCAGCGAGGGGCAGTGGCACTGATCCTAATGCTTAACACAGCACAAGAAAAAGCAATGGCAGAGTTGAGCAGATTGAATGTCTAGCAGGAGCTGATTAAAAGAAATATAATATATATATTTATACAAACAAAACAGTTACTCTTTCAATAAACTACCTTAACTCTTCATGAGCCACACGTTCAGCAGCAAGCTGCCATACAGCTTGCTCTCTACAGGCAGTAACACCAATGTAAGGATGGCTCCAGCAATAGCAGTTCTACAGTCACGGTTGGAATTGCTCTCCACATTTCAGTCTATTTGTACATGACCAGGGAAGGGCTATGAGGAGTTGTTTTCCACCCCCCCCTACATCTCAACACAGGCTGAAGCAGCAGCTGTATGCTGTGCTCACAGCCTGGGGGTCTGGATGGGGAAAAAAGTGAGCCTGAGTCAGGAACAAACTAATCCTAAGAGTCCCAAGCAACATTGTGGATGGGAAGGTGATGACTACACTGTACATGTTATAAAGATCAATTTAGCAGAGAGATTGTATTACCCTATTTGGCCTTGCTCCCTCCCTTGTAGAACATTGTGTCTACTTCTCGTTAAAAAATGGTGACAAGTTGGTTCACAGATGGATTGGAAAAGTTTGACTATTCCAGAACTAAGGAAATAATTTGCTTGGCATCACAGGGAGAGACTGGTCAGGCCTGACTTAACATCTCTGAGACTGAGAGAAAGGCAGAGAGAAACAGCTGTGCCAGAGGATGTCTTCCCACTGCCCAATCTCAAGACCAGATCAAGCACCCTTAGACAAAAACCTCAATTCCTTTTTTTTTTTTTTTTTAATGCATATAACTGAATAGCAGACACTCTTCACAGCCTAGCCAGCAAAGGCTGCATTATCCACACACTGGCAGATGGAACACCATGGTGTGCACTTTTAACAAGGATGATAATTACCCATTGTTACAATTTGCCAAAGGATGTTGTGGAGCTTTTGCTCCTGGGCATTTTTCAAATGAAGAGAGGACCTGCTCCTCCTAAATGTATGAGAGTTTGTGTGTGTGCATGTTTATGTATATATTCCAACTCAAAGACTTAATTCATTCAGGAGACCCATCCTAGATAACCATAGAGTCAGTGATCATCACGTTGCAGGTGGTCACCCCTGCCTGTATGGTGCACAAAGCAGCTCAGCTCTCTGTGGCTTCACATTAAGTGATGGCTGCCCCAAGCACATCTCTGGGACACCCCATCTTTGGGCAGCACCCAGACAAGTATAGGCTGTAACAACTGACAACCCAGCCTGAGGAAAAGGGCTGTCCCAAGATGGAAAACTGCTGGCATCAAAATTTTGGACTGAAACTGACCACATACTGAGGTAAGCTGATCATGGAATACTATGGTAGAAAGGAAAGGCCCAGTGAGCCCAGAACTGGCTTATGTGCAGCACTGGTATGTCTGTGGCAGCACTTGTGTGACTGTGTCAATGAAAACCTGATTTATAAATAGCTGGAGGGAGTTAATGGTCACCCAGTAACATTATATGACAGTTAAACTTTAGACTTAGTTCAGAAAACACACTAGCTGAGAAAGAACTGCACGATAGGATCTTGGCAGGAACCTTCACCTGCTCTCTCTCTACTCCCACTACAACCACAAAAACATCTTCAGAAATGGATAGAACCTGGGTCTACCTGGTGACAGGAGGATGTGGTTTTATTGGGGAGAAGATCACAGAGATCCTGTCTCAACAAGACTACATCAAAGAAGTCAGAGTTTTCGATTCAGTAGCAAGAGAAGAAGCAGAAAAATGCACCACAGGTAAGAAAAGGGCAGAAGCTTCTCTTTAGCAGCCATAACCCTCCCTTTCAGGACAGCTGGCATTACACTGGAGATGCCAGAGTTACAGGCATAGGGCAGGAACCTAGATTAAACAGCCTGGATGAAGAACACCTTCCAGTTCAGAGAGGTTTTTTTCAGCATAGGACTAAATTAAAGCAATGCAGATCTAGAGTGCCTAACCCCAAGAGATACACCACAAGGAGGATCTAAGTCCTCACTCAGTTGTGAGGAGGAACATGCACACACAGTGTATCAGAGAAGCTACCTGGTTGCTTCTGCTCAACCACTCTTAACTAAAAGTAAAGGGACAAAGAAAAAAAATCATTCTCCTGAAATGCTTCAGCCACTTACCAATTCTGAGACAATTAACACACAAACCCCCCAAACCTTGACAATAATAGAATCATGCTCAGCACCTGTTGCAGATATTGTGAAATAAATGACTGAAAAAATTGAGAGAAACCTATAGTAGTTCTTCTGTGCTGCACATAAAAAAAGGAAGAGGTGAGTCTCAGAAAACAAGCCCTAAGATAATGAATTAATCATTTGATCATCTAATGAGAGCTGCCCTCTGATGTTTTACCAGGGTTGATTACAGTAAGATATGTTGGGGGAAAACCATGTTTCACATACTCATGCAAAACAAGCCAGTGGTGCTCTGCCTGGTTAATGGTGGGCTGGGTCCCCCTCCCTCTGACTGTCCAGACCTTCAGCCTGCTCAAAGCAGAGAGAGGAGAGAGGAGAACATGATAAGGGAGATCCTATCTGTTAGAAGATATCAATAGAAACAAGATACACTTAAAGCAAGTTAGAAGACTCCCAGGGAAACATCACTATCAAAACCCCTCCCTAGGCAGATGTACTCACCCAACTGGTTTCCCCAGACTTCAGGTAGCCCATTGCCTTAAAAGCACCCATAACTGAAGAAAACAACTTGTTTAAACCTTAAGAAGCTGTTATAGTCCCTGATCCAGAAGAGGTCTGTGGCCTAACACCACAGAAAAATGAAGCAGAAGCAGCCCTGAGGGGCCACCCCTGTCTCTGCCCCAAGGCAGAATCAGCTCAGCCACAACCTTCTTGACAGATATTCTTCTGTCTCATTCCCAAGCCACCTCAGGCACCCAATTTCTGCACTGCCTGTTGGTACAATTTTTGTTGGTACAATCTAATCTGCAATTTAAGTCTTTGACTTCTCTAACCTTACAGGTAGGATAGGTTAATACTGTGATTTTTTTACAACAATCTTCATATTTGAAAACCACCTCCTTCCACTCCATCCTGTTTTCTCCTTGAGGCTAAAGCAGCTCTGGTGTTTTAGCTCCTCACACTTGCTGTATCTCTGGGCACTGGTGTTGGTCTCTTCTGGAAGAGGGGAACTGAGGTTAGGATATGCCCCCACTGCATGAAGCTGGTGGATGTATTCCTTCTGGCCTGTCAACTGGTGTCCCATTTGTACCTGTCAGTACAATTATACCTTCTTCACAGTTGCCAGACCCTGCTGACAGGCAATAGCTCATGAGCTCTCCTGGCCCAGCTTAATTCTTTCATGAGGACCCATTGCTTCTTTCCTGCTCAGCCCAATACCTTCTCTCTGTCCCTGTCAATTTTCACCTCTTTGGGTTTTTTTGTCAGGCCCTATTAGTTACGTTCAGCTCATACCCTAAACCTCCAGCACAAGTCCTGCCCAATCTGATGCTATCTGCTGATTTAATGAAGAAATATGCCAGATTCTTGATGAAAACAATAAAAAAGACTCAAATACAGCAATAAGCCCTGGAGAGCCCCAGGGCAGCCGCCTACCACAGCTGGCATTTCCCTGGGAACTGTAACTCAGCCAGCTTTGTGCTCACCCTAATGTGGCTTATTTAGATCATGTTTTACTGTCTTATTTATGAGAATGACACAGAGTTTCCAAAGCCTGTCCAAAATCATGATAGATGACATTGACCTGTACCAGAATATCCATACAGCCTGTTAGCTTGTCAAAAAAACAAAGGAGATCTATCTGACTTGATTTGGTTTTGACAAATTCCTGTCAGCTGCTTCTATTCTCCTTACTATCCTACAGGTGCTCACACACATGTTAAGTGTGTGTTCCTGAATTTCCTGGGGTCGAAATCAAGCTGTTCTGTAAATTTCTGGCTCTTCTTTACCTCCTTTCTAAGGAGAGGTGGTTCATCTGCTCTACTGCAGCATTCAAGTCCCTCCTTCAAAAGTTCTCCGAAGTAGCTGATAATGCAATGAAGCTGCAGTGACACCCATCAGCTCTTCTGTGGCCCTGGACAAAGCTCAGAAGGCCTTTCCAATGTGAAAATTTCTCCTGTCTGCCTTGTAACCTCCTTTGTATGGGCTGATGCCTCATCATTCTCTTGGTGGTCTTAATTGCACGAGCTGCCTTAAGACAGATGATGAGAAAGTGACCATATAAACACTTCAGCCTGAGGGGTTAGGGCCTTCCCCTCACCATTAAGTAGCACCAAAATCCCTCTCATGAGCCTGCTGACACCCTGCTCCACATCACAACTCTGGGAAAGACTTTCAGCAGGAGCATCCTGCTCTGCATACTCCAGGAAAGTGTATAACCTCTGCTGCATGGGCAATGCCTTCCTTCTTTTTCTGCTGTATTCTTGCTTACTCAACTCTGTGCTTTAATATTAAATTAATAGTGAAACTCCCATGAGCAAGTCCACCAAATCTTAAGTTAATTAAGACATCAGAACTTTTTGTAGAACTGCCTCTTCCTACAATCCCCATTCTTCTTAACAACCATTCTGCTGGCTGTCCTGCTAGCTTGAATTTTGTCCCTCCTTCGACTTCAGGAATAGCACTGCTCCTTTACCCCATTGTCCTGGCAGTTGCTCACTGAGCATAAAAGATGATGTGACTCCACAGCTGGACTCACAGCCCCTTCCCTGAGCTGTTCAATATGTATGATCCTTCAGAAATCACTACCCTGATCCCTGGCTGCATGGGGCACCCCAGGAAGCCCCAAGTGCAGCACAGAGGAGATATCTCCTTCCCAAAGCAGTCCTGTGCCTACTGCTGCTGTCTGGCTTATTGATAAATCCCCAAGGAGTACAGCTTCCTAACCTGAGCTTCTGCCTGGCCTATTTCCAACTACACAAAAGGAAAAAGGGAAAAATACCACCTAAATGCTAGAACACTGTCTCAAAGCAAGAAAATTAGCAGTACGTGCAAGAAATAGCCATGTATGGAACTGCTATTTTGAGGGAGAAGAAGGGAGGAAAAAGGAGATGAGGGAAAAAACCCTTGTGAGCAGCTCAAAGGGAGGAATTTCCTATGAAACATTTTGACTTGTTACATTATTTTCCCTTCTCACCTATAGTATTTGCAATTTAAATAAAGCTCTGTGCAATGTCCCTTGAACTCGCCTGGTGTTATTTCCAGCAAGCTCTAAAAATCTTCTGTCAGAAGGAAATGAAGTGTCCAGAACACTGCACTTATTCACCCGTGCCGGAGAAAATCCTGAACCAGCTGCAGCTCCAGGCCAACATTCCCTGGTCCTGCTCAGTCCTCTCCTTGGATGCATGCTAGAGCTTTGAAGTGACAGACACAGCTATTCTGACCCCCAGTTGATGCAAATTGGCAAAAGTGCTGTGCTGAATTAAACCAGATGCAGATCTGACTTCTTGGGGCTCAAAACCAGGGCTGTGTTTTCCCCTGGTGTGATGTATTCAAATGGCATAGTCATTAGAGTGTGCTTCAGCTGGCCCTGCAGAGAAGAAAGCTTTCCAAGCAGGATTCTCATTCTGTAAGAAGGTGAGGATGCTGATTTGTACTTTTTTTTTTTGCTCCCTGCATCTATGGTTATATTATTTTTCTCCAGCTACCACTCATGTGACAGTGATGAAAGGAGACATTCGAGACTACAATCTGCTCCTTGCTGCCATGCGGGGAGTTCACGTGGTTATTCACACAGCTGCTGTTGTGGACTACAGAAACACTGTGCCCTTTTGGGAAATGAGAGCTGTCAATGTTGGGGGTAAGCTCTTTAAAACAAGCAATTAAATACAGCCTTAAATTCCCATGCCTTGGTGCAGGCATACAAGAGGCTATGACAAATGTATCCTCTCTGATTCAGTGCTCCCTTGACTCCTAAATGTCACACACCACTCTTCTACAAGATGAGAAAGCTGCCTGGGACCTCTCCTTTACCATGGGGGTCTTTGTCTCTCTGCCCTTGCCCAGGGCAGGTCATGCTGCTCCTTTCCATTGCTAAAGCTTCACCTGGGGAAGTCAAGTCTGGACTCAGTTATTATGAAGTTATTCTGGTCAAGGGTATAAGTTTCAGTGATACTACTGAGGTGATCCAGAGGTGCCTATAGTGGCAAGAAACTGTTTAGTGGGTGACAAGGACAGCAATTAAAACTTTACTACTGTTCAAGACAGCTTACAGCTTTCCCAGGGAGAAAGATCTACCAGTGCAAGACTATTTCCAGATGAACTACATCCACAATACTAAGGGAATGATGTTATTTTAATTACAGTCAAGAGTTCACAACTATTACGTGTCTACAAACCACACATAACAGAGCTCCACAACACTTTCTTCCTATCACCAGAAGCTGATTTCATGTTAGATGCAAGATCTCTGCTTAAAGAAAATTCGTTCATAAATCTAGGAAATAAGCACAGGCTATAAAAATAATGAAATCCCTATTACAGCAGCAATTCCAATGCCACCTCAGGCTCTTAGCTACTAAAACAGTTGTTAACCACAAGGAAGGAATTTTCTATATATTTTTATATATATATATATCTCAAACTCAATTACTGCTCAGGGCTCCTGTGATTTGCTGATGCATTCAAGGGCAACATTTACATTTCGTCCTTCTTTTCATTGCTGTAGTTGTTTTCAAAACCAGATGCTTTTAAGAGCCTGTACTGTGTATGTGTGCTGAGCTTATTCAGAGCCTGAGGGTGACTGCTGCCTTTTAATGGCTTGATGAGATCCTGCTCTGCTGTTTGCTAGCAGCAAGGTACTTCAGTGGAGGGAGGTTTTTAGAGAGAGCAGGAAACATTGGGCAGCTCCCCTATTTAGCAAACCAGACCTCTTGTTTGTGACATTCCCAGAAAACCCCACATGCAAAGTTTTTTTCCAACGTGACTGAGTGTCTCTTTGAGGAGCACAGTTTGAGATGGCTTAGCAGGAGCCTTCTTTTTGGTGACAAACTGTTCTGCATTTCTGTCTCCCCTTGGATGGCTCCCTGAAGTGAGGCTGCTGCCCTCACTCCAGCGTCTCAGAATCTTGAACTGAGAGAGTAGTCTGAAGTTTTCTACTAAAATCAGAGCAGGTTAAAAGATAAAAACAAACTGTATTTGATACCTGCTGTAGACTTCATAGAAAAAAAAAAAAATAGGGTCAGGACAGGTCAACTATGTAATCCTCTAGCTGGCTCCTCTGCCTAACTGAAGCACACAGGCCACAGAAATTCATCCAATTACTGCCTTAAACCCAACAATTTGTGGCTAAATTGGACGATGCCTTTTCAAAAAGACTTTTGCCGAGAATTAAGGACTGCAAGTTAATGAGCTATCTATCATGTCTTTCTGCAAGCCATAACAATGCTGAAGGGCATTAGTGTGGCTCTGATTAATTACCAGTTTTGGCAAAAATTTACATCTGCTTTGATTCTCTCCTCTGTTCCAACCACTGGCTACTGAATCCAGTTACAGTCTTGTTGACTAGATTGAAGAGCCTTCTTCTGCAAGAATTATTTTCTCCATCTAGTCACTTAAAGACTTTTTAATCTGCCTTTTTTTTTTTTAAGCTGAATGGATTTTAACTCAGCTGTTTGTAGTGATGTTTCTCCACAGGGGTTCTCAGTTAACTTTATATATTGCAATAGGCTCAAGAAGCAAGCTGGTTCTTTTCCACCAGGTCTTTGTATAGATCCATGCCCTCTGAAATGATCCGAAGTGCCAGATTTCCTTGATAAATTCAGATTATACCCTTACCAACTAAGAGAACAGAGAAATCACAGTCCCTCCCCATGCAAGCTCTGCAGCAAGGCTCAAGGGCAGAGCCTGATTATCCAGATATAAATAGGGTGGAGATTTCCAGAAACCAACCCTATGAATGGCTTCCTTTCAGATCTGCCTTATCAGATTTGGAGATCCTCAGTATGCAACCATGGTACTGCTGCTGTCATTGAGGTTCTCAAAGAATCAAGCTGAATCAAAATCATGATGAATCAAAAACCATCCCTAAAAGAGACTTAAATCATTTAAACCATCCCCTCCCTCAAACACCACCAAAAAAACCCAAAACCAAACCCACACAATGACCCACAAGTTCAGCCAGATCAAACTTTCTTAAATGAAACTATGCTTAAGATTCATCTGAATTTCACACGGGCTTGTAAGCTGCCCTCACTATTTTGTGTAAAATTTTACAGCTACCAAGAGCCTGCTGCAATGATTTGCATCCTACAGTCATCTGCACAACTTCTGTGGAGCAACACGTGAAACTAAAACACCAATCATCCTTTTGCCAGAAGGCTACAATTCACCATTTGACAGCCTGCTCATGAATCCAAAAAATGGAAACCATGGAGTTTTGCTCTGCTGAGCTGCCAGTTGCCCTATTTGTTACCAGCTACAAAGTCCAAGTCAGTTGTCAATAGCCATAGAAGTGAAGCCATGTTACAGCTATGGATGTAACTGCTGCTCTCATGTCATAAACCATCCCCACCCGTGCAAACACCCCTGAGGAACTGCTGCCTTCCCCTCTGGCCTTGTATCATTTTAGCCATAAAAAAAGCTGCATCTGTTTCAAGGCAGATTCTCAAGCTTGGAAATCTCTTTTGGTTTGTACAATAGGAACAAAGGCAAGGTGGTTAATGTTTGTCCTTCCCAACCTGCCCCACAGGTACTGAAAATGTCTTAAGGGCCTGTTGTGCCCTGAACATCCCCTACGTTGTCTACACAAGCTCCATCGCTGCGGTGGGACCCAACACACTGCAGGAGCCCATGTTCAGGTAAGGCTGAGCAAATCTTCTCCACCACTCTGGATTTCTGGTTAAATAAGAAAATGGACAGCCCTGCTCCTCTAAAGCCATAAAATCAGTTTCAGATAAGGTGTCTTGCTTACAGTTGGTGATCCAGTCAAGTTGCACCCTGCTGTTGGGTCAGAGTTTTTACTCTCTCCTCACTTTGAGTCAATCCAAAGGGTGGGTGATGCTCTGCAGTTACCAACCCACTCCCTCCAGCTTCCACTATCAAATGTGGCCAAATGCATACAATTTCAGCACTACCACAGAAAAAAGTTGGCCACACAGTCTTAGGAGACAGATGCCTTTGGTGTGAAGCTGCCCTGCAGTATTCATGTGTGCATACATACTTGTGTGAGCTGGATCTGGCCTGTACACTGCACTCTGTTATCTCTCACTCCTTTTTCCTGGCAATATGCTTACATGGGCTAACTCCTGGACTTTGCACTTCTGGGCCTTATGCTCAACTCATGTCTTCTGTGTGTGGCTCCCATGAGACTGACCCACAGCCCCAGGAGAAGCAGAGGTTTAGAAAACCTGTTGTGAAGGTGGGATATGGAGCTATACAAAGACAGTGGTCAACATTGATTTGGAGGGGTGGGGGGCTTATAGATCTTTGATATTCAGAACTGACTTTCACAATCAGCTGACAGTCCTGCTCAGGACTCAGCCCTTGGATACCTTTTGTATTCATGAGGCAATGGTGCTTGTACCTTGAGAACTGGGCTGGTATTTCTGAGGTCCAGGAGCTGAAGTTTTAGGTTATGTTTGATGTCAAGTAGGGATGGGTGCAGTCTGCTGTGTACCATGGTAAGGCTCCTTGCTGGTTTCAAGCATGGCTGAAGCCATACAGACTGCCCAAACAGTGGAAACTTGTGTGCAAGGGGAACTGGCTCAAACTCAAGTTCTGTCTCTACAGGCAACCAGTCTAGACACAGCTGGCTTCAGTAACTTGGCCCTAGAAATCTGAGCCCAACTAGAAAAGGCTGCTTAAGAAATAACTTAAAATAACCTAAAAGCCTAAACTTCATACTTTCAAGTTAGTTAAGGCATAACCCAGTTCATTTGGAAAGTGTTTAAGCATCCAAGTCTGTAGAATAGATGTCTGACTTACGAAAAAGATCCATGAGAACAATAAACCTCAATCCACTTGGGACCATGAGCACTAGAGACCCTGTGTCACTGAAAAGCTGTGGTATTTGGTCACTAGCATATCTAAATTTCTAAAAATAAGGTAGATACAGACACATCCTTGTTTAGTATTTTAGTCCCATGACTTTAAGAGATGAATGTTCACAGATGCCTTGACAAATCCACTCCAAGCCATGCCTGTGAGGACAGTCCTTTAGCTTGTAATGATGGCACAAACAGGCACCAGGAAAAACTCATCCAGGCTGATGCTCAGAGAGATACACATCAACATTCAACACCCACCAGCTCCAATTTTTCCCCACCACAAATAAAAATAAAGCCACCAGCAAGAGCCTTGAAGTCATTTTGCAGAACATGCTCAGGCTCTCCCATCATGCTGGGAGGAAGCCTGACAGTGGTCCTCTTTCTACAGTGATCTTGATTTTAAATTAAAAGAATTACAGAACATAAAAGGAGCAAATGGTCAGACCCCAGGATGAAACTACACTGCTTGTCTCAATAGGGAGCCCAGTGATGACCAGAAGGCAGCATAAATGTGTTCCAGACTGAAAGCACAGATAATGTGGTTTTCCCTTTCCTCCTCAGCTCCCCTCATCCCCACCCAGTCTGTTCTGCTCTTCTTCCTCAGTCCATGATCCTGCCTGCCTGGATTTTTTTTCTTCTTTTCTATTCCTCTTCTCTATGATTCCTCATATAATTTTATTTAACTCACTTTTACATGCTTGGGGATTGATGCAGACAAAGCATGATTAATCTCTGGACAGGGTGATGGGTGCAGGGATAATGCTCACACCTCAGCATCCGACAATAATAGAAAATGCCTCTGTCAGTCTCAATCCCTCTGAGACAGCCACTGCTGAGATACCTTCTGACAATGCTGCTCCAGTCTTATTAGCGTTCAGTTATCTGTGATCATTTTGAAAAGCAAGAGCATTATGCTGAGCTCTTTGTTACTACCAAGCTTCAAAAGGGATGGGGGAAGACAAACAGGAGCAGAGCTCTGCAGCCCAGGAACAGCAGGCAGGTTTGCTCCTTTGTGAAGCTGCTGCTGCTGCTGCTTACAAGCTTTGCAAGACAAAAAATAAATTTGGATTTAAAAAACCAAGAAAGCAATTAAAACTAGAACTTGTAGATAACCCCCTAATTGTCTTGGGTCTCTCCTGGGCTTAAAACAAACCACGCACAATCAATCTTTTGTCTCGCTTGTTTTCTGGTTTTTCTCTTGCTCATCACCCATAAACACAGGGAAGGGGAGGATGATATTTGTGATAAAAGCCTGGGTACATGAGGAAGCTGTATTTCTGATGCTCCTGCCTGATTGCTGTTGCTGCAGCACATGGAGGCCCTGATCTCAGCTGGGGTATCTGACACACAAGATACCAAACTGCCAAACAGGCAAGAGAAAAGCAAGATTATCCATTTTACACATGGAGATCTGTGTACAGAAAAGAGTAAGCAAGTTGCCCAAGGTCAAGCATGGAGCCTGAGTCAGAACCTGCTCTCCTGAGACCAAGTGTCTGACAAAACAAGCTCTGCTGCATGAACTCATCACGGGCCACTTAACCCTTCCAAGAGTTGCATATCTGCAAAAGGAGCATAATTCTTCATTGCCCTGTGTGAGGATACTCCACGGCAGGCAGAGTCTGGTGCTTGCCTAGGGTGAATTTCTCCAGGAGAGCAAAACACAGAGTAAATGAATTTAAAAATGTGAAGTCTCCTGAAGTACAGTGCACTTCTCCTGCAGAGAGAGAGAGAGCCTATCAATGCCAGGCATGGCAGCAAGGGGGCAAGTGGCCACATAGTATTATTGGATGTTCCTTCCCAGTGCTTCAAACAAGGTTTCTTCACTCCCCAGCTCCTCCAGAGCCCACTGAATCTGCTTGACTGAATCCTGCAATGAGCTGATCTAGAGCCACTGGGACAGGACACCTGTGGCCTATTGGGGGACTGAGCTGCTCTCTTGGTTCTCTCTGGAATTATTTTAGGGCCTGTGGAGCCCGTAACATGTTAAACCCCATGGGCTTTCCTCCTTGCAGCTGTAAGTTAGGAGGATGAGGAGCAGACTGTTTTCCATAGTGGCAACCAAGTGTCCCCAGTGGGGCTGTGAGCCCTGCTTGCCCTTAATCATGGGTCCACTTTGCTCTTCCCTTCAAGCATAACTTACTAGGGGAGATGAAGGAATAATCCCAGCACAAACACACTGATTGCAACTTTTTCAAGAGATCATTGGCACCAGAAAATGTCTCCCAGCTCTAATCAACCCTGTGAAGAAAATTAGGCAGCAGCTTCTCCTTTTAGTGTATCACTCATGAGAGGCTTTTCTCTACCTCTAATGAAAAAATGAAGTAGGATTGCTCTCATTTTCCTGCCCTCCATTTTCTCGTGCTCTTTCCACCTTGTTCAGCCACTTGTGAGCTGCTTGAAAAGGTAACTCCACTGCCTTCTGATTTGCCTGCCAGAATATTGTTTGCTGCAGTCACACTATTACACAAAACCAAATTCAAACATAAAATTGCCCTCATACAAACCTGCCTATGAACACCCAGAGCTTCCTGGTACTTCTTGAGGCTGTCTTTCCCCCAAGCTGCAGTACAGATCTCAGGTTCATAGAACTCCCAGGCAGTGGTAAATCACTGGAGAGCAGTGACTGCTGACTAAATCACACGGTGACAAATGTGTCCCTGTGCTCTACTCCATGGTCACTCACTGTCTCTCACAATCTATTTCAGAGGAACTGAGGACACCAAATACAGTGGGGAAGTGGAGCTGCCTTATGGGAAGACAAAGGCCATGGCAGAAAAACTTGTATTGGAAGCCAATGGAAAAAAGGTATAGAAGTCACTGGAAGCATCCCTGGTGGTACAGCACAGGGTGGATGGAAGGAGAGAGCTGGTTACTAAGACCCCACAACTTGTATGTGTGCAGCCAACTGCTGCCTGGACTTGATGCACAAACCACACTGCTCTAAGCTTACCAAAGCCTGATATTCCCCCAACATTGGGAAGCTGCCACAGTCTGGCAAGATCAAAAGGTGCTGCCTTTTGAGCCTGTGCTTGAACTCCACTAGGAGGAGTGTGAGTTTGGAAAGAGCAGTCTTAAACTAGGGCATAAGAGACCAGGTTGCAAACACTCCTTTGTACATCACAGCTCAGAAAGCAGTAATGCCACTGGCACCCTCCAGCTCTCAGTGAGCACCACATTGGTGCAGGTCTGCTGTAACAGGAAAAAGAAAAAATCAAACTGTACAACTCCTTGTGTTGTTAGGGACCTAAACCAGGCCTTAGCTGTCCTGATCCCCTCTGCCAAGGTTGACACCTCTAGCCTGATGTTCCCAGGTTTTGGTTTTATCTGGCAGACCCAACACCACTGTGGAAGATTTCATCTCTGAATCCATCACTCACAAACATCCCTCCCTGATTTTACAGCTGAGCAACGGAGGCAAACTGACAGCCTGCATCATCCGTGCAAACACAGTGTATGGGGAGAAGGCAACATTTCTCCAAGAGTTATATTTGTCAGCCAAAGCCAGGAATGGAGTGTTGAACTACCTAGAGCCTGAAAACACAGAGAGAAATTACACATACGTGGGTGAGTGAGTGAATGACTGAGCTCTTTGCATGTGGTGCTACCAGGCTGCTTCCAACACAGGGGATTTTACAGGTCTGCTTAACTATACTCTTCCAGGATAGAGATGAGTATGGAAAAAAAATACAAATATTTGTATAACCACAGGACTTAGGCTGGCTAAAAGAAGTTTTAAAACAGCTGTTTACGTTCTACTGTTTTTCCTGGGGAGAGTTTTCTTTTTTTCCATTTTTTCTTCCCCTCAACATAGCGGCAAACTGAAAAAAATGAAAAAAGAGCAGAAAAAGGATAGATCTAATATTTCTTTTTCTGCTTACACATTTCAAGAGATATATGGGGGAGACAGAAAATTGGGCAATATTTAAAAAACGTTTTTTGTTTGAAAAAACTCTCAATTTCCTCTTCATTCTGATAAATTAAACCAACATGACTTGTAAAATCCCTTGCAAAACCAGCTGTACTACGTAACTGATTTTAGCAAGAACAAGCAGCTATTCACAAAACCTATAGTAAGAGTTTGTTGTGACACTGAATGCATTTTGGGGAGTATAAGTCACTATTAAATCATGCAGGGTTATAGATATTTCAGTGCAGTACACTTACATGTCTTTTTCCAAAAGTGCAGATAACAGTAGTTTGGAAATGCTGTTAGAGAAGAATCAGCCCTAGATAAATCAAGTGACTTTTTCAAAGGCTCACAGCAGAGCCAGGAATAAAACCCTCGAGCACTGCCTGCCATTCATCCTGCTCTCACTACAAAACCCTGCCCTTTCCCTTCACATGAACCACTATCACAAGGCACGTTAATTGTCCAGCTCAAAGGGGAGAGCAAAGGTTTGAAGTATCTTAGAGGTCTGGATTAACTACCCAGTCTCCCTGTGGTACAGCTGAGTAACACAACAAGTGCTCTCCCTACTCCACAGCACTGAAGGTGGCAGACCCAACGTGCTCATTCTACAATAAACAGGAAAACTGAGCTCTCCCTGAATACCTGCTTCTCTCCCATTCATATTTCTCCAGGGAATGTTGCATGGATGCATGTTCTTGCAGCAAGGAACTTGCAGCTGAAACCAGATTTACTTGCTGGACAAGTGTATTATTCCTATGATGACACTCCAACAAGAAAAGGTTTTCTGATAAGGCATCAGCTGTTGTCATCTGTGGACCCCTCAGTACAACTGGGCTCCCACATCCCTTACTGGAAGATGTGGTTACTGATACAATTGCACAGGATAATCAAGGTCATCTTGTATCCTTTCTGGAAGCCACAGCCCTTCCTAAACTTGCCTTTACTGAACACCATAGTCACCACCTTCTCCTATGAGACAGACAAAGCCTCCAGGCATTTTGGGTACAAACCCCTCTTCACCTGGCAAGAGAGCAGGCAGAGAACTGCACAGTGGTTGAAGGCAGCTGTGGGGAACCTGGAACCCCCCCAGCTTCATGAAAAGAACAACTAAGCACCATGTTTGGAGTAAGGAAAGACCTTATCACACCAGCAGGTTTTATCTGAACTTCACAACAGGTACAGATCTTTGGCAGAAATTTTGCAAACACTGAGAAATCCTGGTACAGCAACAGGGAAAGAGCAGAACTCTCAGGGTGCAAGTGCACACCCTTGTCATGCCACAGCTCAGCTCTTTTTAAGGGTCATATGAAACACCAGGGTGCACTGGCAAAGATCTTCTCACAGCTCCATGCACACAGATGCAGAACTTGTTGGCCTCACTCATTCCCCTGGTGTTACCACTCCATGGGTGATTGCTCACTGGAACAAGAGACAGGTCCACATTGAGATGGTGCAGAGCAAACACCTTTTTTGATAAAATTAGTTAAGGAATTTTGTTTGACAGCCTGATGGACTTCCATTTATTTCCATGCCCAGCAAATGGACCTCTCCTTTGTCATGGTCCCAGGCAGCTGGTTGGATGGTTGTATCTGGTTCATACACTCAAGGGGTCTTCAGTGATAATTTGGGGGAACATAAAGTCCAGCAAGTTCTTGATCTGTTTTAGGGTTTAATAAAAAGAAGAAATAATTCCCTTTTCCACAGCTACCTTTTCAAGGTGCTTCCCGTTATTTTTAACATGTGGAATATTATATCTGTTTTGAAATAGTCACCCTGTAAAAAGAAACTTCCACTGTCTTGTGCTAGCAGCGCACAGGCTGACCTTCTGACTGTATGGATGGAGACTGATGTCTACCAGCTTGTAGGTGGGATTCATGTAGTTCATAACTCAAATTCTCATCTCACAGCACCCTAGCAGCAAAGCAAATAAACTGAAAGCCCGTGTTCAGCCACCACACTGGCAGACAACAAATTCAGTGAAAGCCTTAGGGGCTGTGATTATTCTAAATAACATCTGAACTTCAGAAGGAAGAGGTCATCTCAACTCATTCCATGGCAATGGAGATACACAGTCCATCCAGGAGCAGTATTTCACAGATATTTCCCCAACACAGATGGGGCAGGCACTGCCAGAAGATTCACAATAAAACTGGGGTTTGTATCAGTTTTTCACCTTCTCTATTTCTAAGATATTCAGAGAGACTTGTAAGCTTACATGAAGCACAAGGGAGATTTCAGATTTCACTTGAGTTTGGAGGAATGGGAGGTACAATAGTGGTTCAAATCTAAACTTAATTCTGTTGGTATAACACCTCTGTGTTCTGTAAGTATGAATCCATCTCTTGAGTTTTTCTACAGTAAAACTGTACACATGCACAAATAAAAGCTTATTTTAATTACAAGTGCCCTAATCCTCCTGGAAAAAGCAAGTCACAGTAATTATCCAGGAAAGAAAACAAAGCAATATGGTGTGAGTTGCCAAGTTAACCTCACTGAAATTCTCACAAGAGAATTCTTTGGAAAAGAGCTTAAAAATTAAACATCACTTGCTCTGGTAACTCCTTAAGAATTGCATATGACAAATAAATCTGGGGGAAACTGCAATCTGCTAATAGTGAATTTGGGAAGGTGAAGTAAAGTTATCAGTTCCCTACTTTCTTTTCTTCCTATTTGCACTTGGGGGTTTTTAGGAGAGAGGGTAATAAGATTGATGGCTTTTCTATTTTATTAAAAATTAACTTCGCAATTTTTTGCCATGATTCAAACGGGAGATGACAGCTTGCAAAGGATTTGACAAAGAAATACACACCCAATTTCTCATGTGCGTTGCCAGAGCTTTGCCCCAGGATAACAACGTTGACCTCAACAGGTTTTAACGTTTCAGAAACCTTGGGTTTTAGCTTGCCAAAAAAGAGCCACAGGGTGGAGCTGCAAGTCTGTGAGACAGGTACCTTCCCCTCACCAGTTACAAGAGCTTGTGCTTTAGCTGGTTTTTTATGAGCATTGGAAAATTATTGGTGGATCTGCCCAGCCGGGGAGGGGTTAGCTGACCACCCGGGTTTGTCCTCAGTCTGTGGCACTCGGAGCTTTGGCCTTTTCTTCAGCTGGCTGGATTCAGCCACCACTTTATCTTCACATAGTCATGTAATCATGAGGAAATTATTTTTCCGCTCGGAACTCGTAAGAAAAGAAGAAAAGTTTGCTTTCTATTTTTAAAAATAGAACTAAATAGGGTACTCTGACCTATGAGAAAACTTGCCTAATGTAAGAGCTGATGTGCTCAGCCTCATTCAAAGCCCTTGGTACATTCCTCTGTGGGATTTGAAGCTGCTGAAGGTATCAGATGGGACAGTTGTCAAGACCCAATCCTATCCCAGAGATCAACACTTTACAAGTTTGCCTGCTCTCAGAAACTGTGCTGGGAACCTCATCACGCTTTTGTTTCTGTCCTGCTCATCATCACCTATGGTTTTGATGCTTATCAGGATGCAGATGACATCCAGGATAAGAAGCAGAGATTTTAAAATGTAGTTTAGAGCAGGATTTTTCAAAAGGATCTGAATCAGTTGGCTGCTTACCTTTTCTTAACCCTACCCACCTCCCAAGCTTTGTCATGAGAGGATTCCCTGCTCAGGGTAGAAGTGGGGGGAAAAGTTAGCCAGCAAAGTCTCTCTGCAGTTTTCCAAAAAGATGAGTAAGCTTCCTTTGGCTGCCCTGCATTTTGGCTCCTCCAAGCTAATGCTGCTGCAGACTTCCTGTTAGATCCTTGATTTTATCAGATTCTAACTTGTTTTCTCCTGGCAATGCTTTAATTCTTTCTACTGCAATGGGTTGTCATTGACTTTTCTTTTCAGGGTCTCAGCCTTATTATGTAACAGCAGCAGCAAAAAAAGAGAGGAAAAAAAATATTTCAGATCTGTTTCTACTTCTGGAGAGGAGCCTTTGTGCACAATTACTCATCCAAGAGATTCAGCAGGTATAACTGCTTCCCCCAGGGGCTCCATTATATAATTGGATTTCAGCCATACAAATTAAATCCTATCTTACCCCTAAGTTAAGCCAGGCAGTAAGTATTTAATGCTAATATCCCTGACAGGGAAAAGCAGAGATGAAGCACACAGGAGACAGATGCACACATCCTCTACCAAAGGAGCAGGGAGGATGAGGAAGGAGTGCAGTGACAGACACCTGCTATATTTTGAACAAGGTTAAAACTTCCCCAGCACAAGCCATGGTGTCTACTGGAGTTGTCATCTGAGCTGGAACATGGTTCAGCCTCCCTTTTCCATCCTCTGATGTTCCCATGTGTGCACCAAGCATTCACCCCTCCTCAAACACACACAGACACACTTCAAGAGCCACAGGCCTAACCCTGTTTGAGTTTCTATGGAAGCCTCTGTTCTTGTGCAATGTCTGCAGGAAGCAAGTTTAGTAATATTGAAACTCAAGCCAAACACACAAGCAAGCAAAGAATCCTCAAATTAAAAAAGAAAATCTCAACTGAGTTACTCATTCATCTGCATTTTCTGTTGCGTTTTGTCTTCTCCTGGCATGTTTCTTTTAGACAAAGCCCTCTGGGCAGAGACCATCTCTTTTGGTGTCTGGTTCATCAGTCACATAGTTAGTACAGAGTAATAAAGGGAAATAGATTCATGGTAGGAGTTAAACCAGTCAGTCTGGTACTGTAATTGGAACATAATCTCATATTGACAGTATTTAACACAGGATGCACAGGGAACAGATGGCAGCACGCCAAGCCTCAATCCTTCTGCAAATATTGGAAAGATATTTTCCAAGTCCAGCTCCTGAACCTCATCTACAATGTCAAAAGCTTTGCCTCCCACAATGGGCCTAGATCCACTCACTAATGCTGTTCAGAGCCCACCCCAATCCTGTGCTCCTGAGTCTGCAGACAACCTGGCTAGCAGTGATGCTATTCATAGAACCATTGAATGGTTTGGGTTGGAAGGGACCTTAAAAATCACCCAGTTCTAACCCCCCTGCACGGGCAGGGACACCTCCCACCAGCCCAGGTTGCTCCAAGCCCCATCCAACCTGGGCTGGAACACTTCCAGGGATGGAGCAGCCACAGCTTCCCTGGGCAACCTGGGCCAGGGGCTCAGTACTCTCATAGTGAAGAATTTCTTCCTAATGTCTGACCTAAATCCCCCCTCCTCAAGTTTTCAACCATTTCCCCTTGTCCTCTCACTGCACATCCATACTGCCAGCAATCTTACAAATGCTTCAAGAGAGACTTTAAAAAGCAACTGGGTCAAAACTCCCTGACATCCATTGGTACAAGCACCCAGACCTCTCCATACACTCCTGAGACACCCACCCAGGTGCCCTTCCAGTGTCTGGGATGCCCAGCAGCACATGGGGCTGCTGCTTCTTCCATCTCTCAAACCTTCAGTCCCACAATTAACTTATAAGGACACACTGGCAGGTCAGTTGCTCCTTTCTCAAGGCCTAAACTGCTGAGCTACAGCAGGTGAAGGAGAGCAAACACATTTATGACTTCCCAGCAACCTTACTGACCTTATAGCAACTTTCCAATATCTGAAGGGAGCCTACAGGAAAGCTGGGGTAGGGCTTTTTGACACAGGAATGCAGTGAGAAGACAAGGGGAAATGGTTTAAAACTTGAAGAGGGGGATTTAGGTCAGACATTAGAAAAGAAATTCTTCACTGTGAGGGTGGTGAGACCCTGGCCCAGGTTACCCAGGAAAGCCATGGCTGCTCCATCCCTGGAAGTGTTCCAGGCCAGGTTGGATGGGACTTGGAGCAACCTGGGCTGGTGGGAGGTGTCCCTGCCCATGCAGGGAGGTTGGAACGGGGTGATCTTTAAGGTCCCTTCTAACTCCAACTCAAATAATTCTATAATTATGTCCAAGGTGCATCTTATGGGATGGAAGGTGAGGGACTATGTGCAGACACAAACTCTCCCTTCCAAGCGTAAGGGAGAAGCATACCATACTTCTTAGATCTGCTACAGAAAGTTAAAATTTATTTTTCTCTATTTCAGCAATTAATTCCCATTAATCAGCCTACTGTACAATGCTGCACTATAATTCACAAGTTTTATGTATTATATTAATAAAACCGCACATATATTTTTATGTGATTTTTATTTAATTGAATTCCAAGGAGATTTATCTGCTTGGTTATTAATAAATCTTAATATGGCCTATAACATTCAATTTATATTTAATTAACCTGCAATAACTGCCTTGTAAAATGTAAATTAAATGCTTTATTTTTCCAGGCATATAACCTTAAATCAAAGTTTTCATTCTACCAGCAAAGTAAAAAAGAGTAAGGGTAAAACCAAGATTGCAGGAAAGCAAATCTTAGACCTAAAAGTATCTGATGTTTAAAAAGGTTCACACTGGAAACTGGACCCGTGCTTTGTAGCCAGTTCCTCTCTGAGGAAGTACTTTTCCACTGCATCCCCACCTCTGAAGATCACAAGAATCAGGGTGGATTCAGGTGAAACATCAAAATCTTGGGAGGCCTGAGGAGAAGTATTCTGAGTCTGAGGCACCCATTAGTAATAATAAGGTTGCAAATTCCCCTAAGTATTGTGGTATTTGGCATTTTTCTTAAAGTCTTAGCTGCTAGAGTCACATCAAATGGGAATGTCAATTTTCATTTAAAAATTAAAAAAAAAAAAAGATGTTAAAGCCCTTTGATAGGGGGAGAACTTCGCAAGCCTGAATGTCAAAGGCATGAGAACTGAGACAAAAATACATAAAATTTGATACTTATCTTGAAAAGTATCAGAACTTTTTGAGACATGAAATGTCTCATGACATGTTTGAAAACTGGGAGGTGGCAACAAATGATCAAAACAGCCTTTACAAGAAAAGATGAGAACAGTCCAAATTATATTTTAAGATCAAACTGTTCTCCTTCCCCTCCCCTACAATTTACATAGATCTACATTAAATACTGCAAACTGCAACAACAACTGCTTCTGATTTCAAAACGAGGATACCTAGCTACCTCTGCAAACTGATTTGAAAACTTCAGGAGAGTCAGCCTGCCTAAAACTGAGCAGCTTCTAAAGTTTTACTGCCACCCAAACACAGTGTATCTTTCCTTTTTTTTAATGCACGGAGTGACAAATCAGTCTTATTTTATTAAATAGGGTATCACAGTATCAGTCATAGACTGGTTTGGGCTGGAAGGGACCTTAAAGATCATTGAGTCCCAACCCTCTGCCATGGGCAGGGACACCTCCCACCAGTCCAGGTTGCTCCAAGCCCCATCCAGCCTGGCCTTCAACACTTCCAGGGATGGGACAGGCACAGCTTCTCAGGGCAACCTGGGCCAGGGTCTCACTACCCTCACTAGAAAACATTTCTTACTTTCATCCAACATAAATCTCCCCTCATTCCGCTAAAAAATGTTCCCCCTCATCATATTGCTACGTGCCCCTGTTAGATGCTCCCCTCAGCTTTCCTACAGCCCCTTTAGGCACTGGAAGGTCCTCTAAGGTCTCCCCCAGAGCCTTCTCCTCTCCAGGCTCTTCAACCCCAACCATCTCAGCCTGGCTCCAGAGCAGAGCTGCTCCAGCCCTTCTTCCTGGCCTCCTCTGGATTCATTCCAGCAGCTCCATGGCCTTCTTATGTTGGGGATTCAAAACTGAACACAGAAGCACCTGGACTTTTTTCTTGTTTTAATGACTTTTTAGAAGTGAGACAACAAAAAACCTTGAGGAAAAGCTCCTAACTGAAGGAGCCAGGGTAATCAGCAGCCTAATTTCTCATTGCCAGGGGGTGGAATGGGAAAACCTGCAGAGTGGCAGGGCATGGAGGATGGGCTGGTGTTGCTGGCCAGGTGCTTCTCTTTGCTGTCATGAAGATTGACTTCCACGGGCTCCACCACCACACAACTCTGCCTCCTCTGCTTCCACCAGTCCTGCTGCCATGTCTGGTCTCTCCTCCAGCAACATCGGCGGCTGACCACGTAGCGGCTCTGTGACCACCTCTTGCCAGGCATCTTCCTCTGAGAGTGCCTCAAAGAACTTCTGGAGCATCTGCCCAGGGCCAGCTCCTGAAGTCCCTGTGTCCACAGTGCCTGGCAGGGAGGTGGTCTGTGACATCAGGAGGCCATTGTGATGGTGAGGCATGTGGCCAGGTACGGCTGCTAGGGGAATAGGGGGCTGGGGCCTGAAAGATGCCCTAATGTGGAAGAAGGAGGAGGCTTGGGGAGGCAAAGAGCCCCTTTCCTAGGGATCTACCCCCTGCTGTGCCATTCTGCTGCCCCTTGGGCCCAGGGCCTGCCCTGTACCTCTCCTGGTGTGTGCTGGGCTGTGGGCCCCTGTTCATCCCACCCCCCTGGGGTCCCCTTGATGAGATGGTGTTTCCACCAAAGGACAGAAACCCTTACCATCTGTCATCTGTCTGCATTAGAACACTTTAAAAGGTATTAAATGAAAATCAAAAGCCAAATGTACCATGGATTTTAAAGGTGTCACAGCATGGAAAAATAAAAATGGAAAAAAATGGATTCTGACTTGCACTGAATGAAGGGAAATAAATCCAGATCTATACTGGAAAGCCTGTCCTCCCTGCTGTTCCTCCTCTCCAGTCACTCGTTCATTACCCCACTTTCACAAACTACAGCCAGCAAACCCCACTCAGCCCAAGGAGCTCATCAGGCTGAGGGATTTCTCACCCAGCTCTACCATGCCATGCAGCAGGGGGGTAGATGATCCTGCCATTCCCTGGGGGTTGCTCAAGGGCTCACAAGAATTGCATCGCTTGGAAGAGCATTGCTGACTAGCCCAAATTTTGCCACCCTCATACGATGCAAGCAGCTTTGCTGCATCAGAAGAGGAGTACCCAGAGCAGGGAGTCAGCACATGCAAGTGGCCTCATGCTCACAGTAATTGAGTGGAATTTTGCAGACCTGAGATTAATCCCCAACTCCAGCATGGACTCACTGCATAATTTAAAGCAGGTTTCTTCCCTTCTCTCTCTCTCTCTCTCCACGTTTTATGATTTTGGCAATTGATCAGAATTAGCCTCCTCTCCTTCTTTTACTTTTCATCTTTTTACTGGAGGAGAATGTATCCTGAAAATGT
Source organism: Florisuga fusca (assembly GCA_038090715.1). Taxonomy (NCBI): domain Eukaryota; kingdom Metazoa; phylum Chordata; class Aves; order Apodiformes; family Trochilidae; genus Florisuga; species Florisuga fusca. Next base: position 914,462 of record JAAWXA010000036.1, read on the forward strand.
GCTGTGTCAGATCTGCTCTCAGCCATTGCTTGGGGAGAGCTGAGCCTGGTGTGATTCTGCAGATCACAGCTCCTTCCCAGGGCACTTGTGTTTTACTGTACTGGATAAACATTGACACAGTAGTTTTTCCCCCACCCCCCTCAAAGTGAGTTTCTAATTGAGCTGAATCCAGCACAGCTCTCATTAAGGACTGACCATGACTGACAGTTTACATTTACTTGGGTAGCACATTTTATCAGGCAAAGTCCTGTCCCAAGGAGAGGCACAAGAGTCCCATTTACCCGCAGATTACTTCTAACAATGCTCCTGGGTATTAAATCACAACATGAGGAGCAAATGGAATGGAATGAAAATTGTAGGGGTGAGGGGGCTACGTGCAAGTTCTCAAAAGTGCTTAGGACTTAAAACCTGACAGGCTCCCCACATAAGTTTTACCACTGAGTTTAATAAAAGCAGAAGTGGGGTAAGTGTAGGAGTGGTGCTGGGGGCCCCTGCATGAACAGTCTCTCAGGGATGTGACAGCAGACCCACCATCACCTGCTTGCTTCTCTCTGCTCTGCCCACTAGACAACAATCCACATGACTATCACATAGTCCTCAACCCATACAAGATCACACCACACTCCTCTTAAATCCCACTTCCAATCTCCTTTCCTTTGAGAAACACAGCAGGGTAAATATTCCTGACAACTCCTCGATGCTCAAAGTCACCTTTTGTACAGGGCTCTCACAGCAACAGCCTCATTGGTAACAGAGGGAATTCACCTGCTTGGCAGATACAGGTGATAGCAAACCTGTTTCACAGCAAGTAGCTGAGATGCAAAGCATCCACCATCCTGCTGCTGCTGCTGCCACTGGGAGTAATCTCACTTACTTACACAGAGATAGGTACTGACTATGGGGGATCCTTAACAGAAGACAGACACAGCACTTGCAAGCTCTGCCTTTCTCAAAATTCACATCTGGAAATGAGCAATTGAGCAAGAACCAGCCCCACGAGACACATCTAAATCAGCCCATCTTAATATTGGACACATGCTCTTAACTCACACGTTGCTGTGCATTCAAATGATTAATGGTTCAATATAAAACTCACATAGCATTGTACAGTGGTACTGTAGCACATCCCCTGAATCAATACACATGCCCTGCCCCAGGAGAACTGTGATTTTTAAACCAAAGAGAATTAGGTGCCTGATTTCTATTACATTTCAAAAGGATTTGGGAGCACTGCTGTCTCTCAGAAACCTCACCAGTCTACCTTACAGGCTGTACACATGCTTGACGTGACACCAGATAATGTTTGTGGGCTATGGCATAAATGGGGATTACTGCCTCTGAAAAGGAGGACTTGCTAAAGTGGCTGTGATTTAAGGAAGGATTTGAAAGGGTAGAGAAGCAGAGGAAGCTGTTCTAGACAGTCAGTCACATAAGAGAAGGCTTAAAAACCAAGAGCAAGAGGAAATGAAGGGATATGAAAAGGAAGGAATTTGGGATGAATGAGAGGAGGAGGAGGAGAAATGTCAGCTATCAACAAGATTACACAGGGCAACGTGTGAGCTCCTTCAGCCCTTCTTCATGAGGTGATGGAGTGACAGGAAAGGACAGATGCACCAGTGAGCTGCTGGGCCAGCTGCAGGAGAAACACAGGGCAACCACACAGTGAGAGTGAGTAACTGATCACAGTAACTTGTTCCAGGTATTTCCAGCAAATATATAGATCAACATACAACCAGTGGGCATCCAAGCAGAGAGTGAGCATCACAGTACAGGTCAGGAGAGGAACGGTGTGGGGAGGAGCAGGAAGCTGTGAGATGCTGCAGCTACACCCCGAAGCGGTGCTGCTGGAGTACAATGGTGTAATGTTCAGTCACCAGAGTGAATTAAACAGGACTGGCTGTGCTCATGCATTTTCCTGCACTAGTTTGCACTGGTTATCACAGATAAGCCACATTAATGCAACTCTGTTACAATGTTGGGAAACCTCAATAATGGAAATTAACTGCTTGGGATGGAGGGATGAATGGAAGTTACACAACAGCTGCCCTGTTTTCCAGAAGCAGAAAGATGTTGAATGGGTGCAGTCAAATTTAATAGCTGTTATCAAAATCAAGGAAAGGACCTCCATTCAAAAGGCAACCCAGAGAAAAGCAAGGACTTGGTAGTATTGCACAACCACAACAACTCTGGACTCACACCAACATCAGTAACTCGAATGCTGGAACAATGCACCAGCTTAGTGATTTGACACGTGGCCAAGGGGCTTACAAAATACCTTCAAACAGTTAATGCAAATCCATATTACCAGGTTTATGAATGGCTTGTCATTGCCTGTCTGCAGATCACTATTTTGTGCCAGTAAGCTCTACATTTCCTTAATCAGTTATCCTTAACTGACACTGTTAACACTGGTAGGATTCCATAAGGTCCTAAAATCAAGTGGCCCCAATCTCTTTTCTACCCACTGAATCACCTTATTAGCAGCTTCACCACTCCCTCAGCCTCCCTCTGGCCTTAGTATCCCTTTCCATATAATGGCAACAAGGTCTTGTACCATCACTGTAGCCACAACTTTTGTGTCCAACTGTTTTCAGACCTGAACATGAGTTGAGTAACTCAAGCAGTCCTCGAGTTATTTTGATTTTCTTATTGCCTTGATTAAAATTTTCAACTGACTCTTACAATCTTTCACACACATGACAAAATGATCAAAAGTCATTTACAGCTGGTTTCAAACATGTGCTGGACTTTACTGAGACCTGGCATTTGCAGAGGACTTGGCAGGGAGGACAGGAGAAGGACTGCATTTCCCTAGTCTCAGCTCCCTTGTCTTTTAAAGTGAAACCTAAAATACTCCCCTCCATTTTGGATCAATGTCACATAACCTCATTTCCTCAGCTTAAGAAAAAGCTTTACATTTTATACGTTGCACTAAAATATGTCAGCACCGTGAGGTTAATAAACAGTGCTAAATCAAAACCAGGCCCCAGTTCGTAGATCATGTGAGCTATGTCAAACATGGGGAGTGATACCACAGAAGAGATGTAATGGACAGCCTCCTCAGCCTGGTTTTTATGGCTGTGAAAGAGAAAAACCTGGTGTTCAGTCACTTTTCATTCACCAGAGGCTGTCACACAATCTCTCACAGCTTTTTGGGTTATGTTTATTTTTCCTGGGGTTCCCAAGAGCCCTACCTTCTGATCCCCTTGCAAAACCTCCCAGGTGACTACCCAAAGGACTAACCCGAGTTACAGCCAAAACTTGAAGATTTTACTGCACATTAGTCCAGATCCTTACCTGATAAATCAGAATATTCCCCCACTAATTTACACCCACAGAGGAAATAATTTTCACAATTCAGAAGAAAGAAAGTTTGATTTTCTCCTCTATGTTGACTTTTCCTACGTGTCAACTCTGCTAAAGCCAAGAAACTTCTCTCCCTTTCATTTGTCAGCAGGACATCCCAGCAGCTTCTAGGACCACAACTCAGCACCTAAGGCCACCCTGGCCTGGCCTCAGCTCCTCATTACCACAGCCAGGAGGCCACACTGCAATTCCTGTGGGGCTCCTGGTGAAATTAAGGGAATGAATGCTGTCAGCCTGTCACCTCCTCAGAGATTGTCCTTGTTAGTGGCATCTCATGGCCAGCATCCTCAGTTTTTTTGGGAAAATAATCAGGAACATGTCTTAGAGGCTATCAAACATGCTCATTCATTCAGAATTCCCATGGTCTTGATGATGAGCATGAGTGATGATGCACCCAGATCCCCAAGCAGTCATTTACTGTCCCTCATACCTGAAACATGACTGATTACTGTGTACCTTTAGAGATTAACAGTGAAAATCCTCCCCTCTCACTCACTGCTGGGAGGAAAATGTTTTTGGAAAGCTGTTCATGTCATTTGATAGTGTCCATTTTTTCCACTGAGAAAAGCAAAACCTGAAACCCATACGATGGTTCAGTTTTTCCCTTGTCAATACCAAGCAAAACAGCATATATATATATATGTATGTATACACCTCTTGCTGCTGCTTCTGAAATCAGTCATGGATTAATGCAGCAATGCCAGCAGGCAGGCAGAGCAAGGCACAACCCAAGGCCACCTGAGTGTGGGGAATACCTTAGGCCACGGCAAAAATCACCCACAACTTCTGAGAGAAATATTCATAATGTTGCAGCATGTCAACATCCCACCCGAGCCCCTATATCTGTCAGAGAGAGAGAGAGAATGTCATCACATTCCAAGATGTCATCCCTGTTACTCACAACTGAAAAACAGTCACCTTTTTTTTTTTAATCTGAGGTTCAAACTTCCAGTCTCCACTACAGTGAAGGGAGAGGGAAACTGGCGCCTAGGGAGGGCTATTCATCCATTCCCAAGATAGTTATCTGAGACAGGAGGGTGAATAGATGCTGCAGTGTCTTTCGACAGGTACTATAAAAGGAGCCTAGATGATTATCTTGGACCAGACACCCAACTTTTAGGCAGAGTCAGTTAAGGTAAATCTTTGTTGAACTGAAATCAGTGATGGTTTCGCCTTTGCCTTCAGTGGGGCCAGGTTTTCACCATGGCAATCCAAGTAGATTAGAAAAGAAAAACAGAAAAGGGAAACACATCTATAAGGGAATGAAATATTTATTTCCCCCTATTCACAGAGAGCAATTAAGATACAAAGAGATTAGGGGAATTCTTCACAGACACGAAGTGGGCTGGTATTGAATAAGAAAGGAGCCTTTGGATTCTACATGCACAACTTGAGCTATCAGCCAGCCTGCCTTGCTCCCAGGAAAAGCATCATGCAAATTTTAGGAGGAAGGAATCGCGGTAGACATGCCATCTGGGAGGATGATGGACAAGAAGCTGACTAGGAATAAATAGCAAAATATAATAAGTTCTAAACCATGCCAACAGCAACTGTTGTGCTATGAACTAACAGTGCTATTAAATGTTTACGCACACCCTTCTGTCAGCACCTGTCAGCATTTATGCAATACATACGTTGGCAAATCTGTATTACGTTATTTCTTGCAACTGATCTGCATTAATACTGCCCGTACACATGTTCAAGCAAATTGCTACACTTCTTTTTGACCTATCCATGTGCAAAAGGTGCAGCAGTTCACAGTATTTTATGCCTATGCAGCAAATTATGCTACAAGTGCCAGGCAGCAGAACAAGGCTGAGCGTAGGGGGCAGCAAAGGAAAAAGAAAGAGAAGGGAAGACCAAGGGACCTGGAAAGCCCCCGGCTTGGGCAGCAGGATGCCCAAAGAGAAGGTGGTGGGCTTAGGGTAAAGTTGGCTTCACCCCAAAACACACAGAGAAGCAGAGTCACACAATAAACCTTCCTGAGCTGGAAGAAAATGTTGAGTGAGGAAGAAAACCCCAAAGAAAGCCCTAAGCTGCAACCCAAAAAGAAAGGAAAAATCATTTGGTCAGGGCTCCTGCTAAAATTGTACTGCAGAGAACAGCTATGCTGTAGCCAGTAAGAAGGAGAGCAGTGCTCCCTCTGCACAGATACTTAAATTAGCTTTCTCCTTTGAATCCTTCTTCTTGCTCTTTCCTCCCTTCCCCCAGCCCTGAGTGCAGTAGCTGGGGTGGAGGAGATAAAAATGTATAATTAAGGGAGTTGCTATTGCTAAAGCTGGAGACCACTGGAGCAAAAGACAGTGTTTGTGGTGACAGAGCTAAATCTGGGACCCACCACTGTTGCTAATGATGAGAGCCTGTGGTTACTGTGCCACCCAGGCAGAACTGGTGGAAAGACAAGCTTGTTATTACAAAAGGAGCATTTGTGCCCCACCTCTCCTCTGTGCAAATGGATTTCTGAGGCTTGCAAACGTGGGACAACTGCACAGATGCAAGCAGAGCAGTGGGAGCCAAAACAAGGTCCAGCAGCTCAAGCTGGTGCTTGATCTGACCACTGCATGGGAACATCCTAGATCCTTGGACAGGATTAATCTAAGCAGAGGCTGGAACACACATGCTGCAGTGGAGAAGGACACTAACAGTGTCTTCCAGGGCTGCTGCAGACTTGGGAACCATTCCTGTACTCCCCCTGTATTTGTGCATGGAGACCCTGAACTTTGGTCTTTTCACCCTCAATTTATTTGAAGTCCCTGAAGAAGCAGCCAAAACAGGCACTGGAAAGAGCAGAGCTTCTGAGCTGCTCCTCCTGGGCTGATGCAGAAAAATGTTTGTTGAAGCTACAGAAGAGTCCCAAACCTGGTGTGAGCTGCCACAGGACAGAGAGTTAGCTTATGTTCTGAGAGCTGTGTTCCACCTAACACCACATCAAGCTCACCTTGAAACCTTGAGCTGCAAAGGCCATATGTATTTAGCAATATCAGAAGGTCCATGGAAATCCAAAAATACATAAGGATATTATATTGCCATTTCTTTCTGTGAATTAAACAGGATTCAAAGAGAATAGGGAGTTAAAACACTTACCCAGGCCCTATTTACCTTCAGTCAACCACATTCACTCATCAACTATATTCCTATACCTTTAAAAATATGATTTTTATTCAAACAGAAGTGGTTTTTCACATTGGAATTAACATGCCAAGTGATTAGCAAGTCATCAAGAATAAGACTTCTCTTAATAATACTAATAAAAAGGGAAATATTTTAAATGCAATTCCTACGATTAATAATTGCTGTTCTGATAGAGTCAAAATTTCCAGCATGAGCCATTCCCTCCATAGCCACAGGTGCAGATGGATGAAGCAGCTCAGACAAGCTGAAGTTGATCATATTTTCCATGTTAAAGGGCACAGTAATTACAACTGATGAGGGTGCTGGAGCCAAAACTCTGGGTCTTGGTAGGGGGAAAAAAAAAATGTAATCAACAGGGGTAACCACAGGAGAAGTTTTAAAATCCTCATTTAAAAACACTTAACAGTAGCATGCTATGCTCCTACAGTTACTGAGTGCTAGGACATTTGAGGAGAGGTGGTAAGTGTCCCTGGAAAGTGCTGCTATATGGGGTGACTCTTCAGCTTTACTGGGACTTCAGTCCTCACACATCTGAAACTCAGTTTTTTTTATTTCTACTTAAGGAAGGCACAGAATATTTTAGTGCATCTCCAAGATTAAGTGGAAGAGTGAAGAGGTTGCTGCTAAAGATTCAGTTTTGAGGACTGAAGTCAGCCTGTAGGGATAACAGCTCCGTGTCCCCAGCCTGGAGTTAAAACACCCTTGCAAAATGGAAACATTAAGTTTATTAATGAATGTGCATTTGTGTCTTTTAATAGCATTTGCTTTGCTGAAAAGGATGGAAAGCTCTTGTCTTGCTGAACACTAAATCGACGGCACTCAAAAGCTTAATTTCCAAACGAGATCAGCCCTCAGTCTGCAGAGCAGCTTTGTCCCACAGACTGATTTTTGTTCAGGTAAATGAGTGCTAAGATCCTTGGAAAGCTTTACTCCTGACTGTGGGTTCTACGTACTTTAAAACATGCCCTTGGTCTCTTCTAACACACTGGGCCCCGAGGAGAAATACCAGTAGGGTTATAAACCACCACCAGATATATTTTGAGCTTGATTGCCTGTATTATCTTAACGCCTTATTGCTCCAAAACCTCTGAAAACTACATATCTCATCTTTCTATTGTTATTACCCCTAAAGGATATGTCTGCACCGCAGCACTGAGATGCCCATGCCAGCTTCCAACAAGCTGGCTCTGGTACTGGAAGCAGGCTAGCTGCAGCAGCACCCAGATTTCCTCTGCAGGCTCATTTACGCAGCTTCTCCAGCCCTGCTGAAGGTGGCTGTAAGAGAAAGCAACATGATCTTGGCTCTTCTGGCAACACACAAACGCAACAGGGCAACCGCTCCTGATTAGCGCTCTCCCACACCATCTGTCTTCCAAGGATACATGGACTTTCTGGCACAGAGATTCCTGTTTGAGGATACGAGCTTGTGTACAACAGTTTACCATAACCAGCAAAGCCAAGCTGACACTCCCTCCCTCAGAGACAACAACAGTTTTTGCCTTTTTTTTTTTTGGTAACCCTTTGCCTATTTTGGATCTCTGGTACCACACTGCAGGGGCACAACTGCTGAGATTTCTGCACCCGAGGGCAGGTTTGTTGGCATGGAGCAGATCACGTGGTGGGTAGGAGATGTCCATGGCCAAGCAGACACAAGAAGGAAAAGCTGGTCCCTGAAATCACTGCAGCTCTCGGGCCACTCTGCGACAGCCTCATCAGCCTTTAGGTGAGAGGCAGGACTGAAGCCTCTCCAGGCTACAGGGCAAGGGGAGCCAGGAATCAGATCCCGCAGTGCTGCCCAGGAAGCTGCAGCCCAAGGCTGTGCCCCTCTCCTCACACTCCTTCCTCAGGCTGGCGGTGATGAAGCAGCCCTAACATAATGCAAAACCCAGACCAAAATCCATAGCCACTCTGTCTGTCTGTCTGGCAGTGGTGCAGTACATTATTACCTTCTGTAATTCCCCCAAGTTATTTAGGGCTGTCTCCTTATTATCTCAATATCTTGGCTTTTTTTTTTTTTTTTTTTTTTTTTTTTGTCTTGATTAGTCTCCAGGATTTTGCTGTTGCACCAAGGCTGTGCTAGTTTTTGTGTATTCCTGACAGATGTCTTCTGGGGGAGTTACAGAACAGGCATGCAAAGAGGAAACCAGCTACAGTGAAATTAAGGAAACAAAGAACAGTTCTATGAATTTAAAAAAAAAGGCATTTCTCACACACATGAGCATAAGCACACACAGCTGGTCAGATAAACACACACACTTTGGCACTTGAATTTCTGTTGTTTCTCCCAGCTTTTGCTCATCCAGAGCATGGCATCTTTCAGAAGTGCTCTAAGAACATCCTCTCATCCATGCAAGTGTAAGGAAGAATTTAAAAAGGACTTGCCATACCCCATTTCTTACTATTTCTGCTGAAACTCATCGTCTATTACCAAAGCTCTGTATAAAGGAGACTGTCATTAACTACACGTTCATAGAAAGGAAAATCTGGTGAAAAGCAATGAAGTTGCTAGCTAAAAGCAACCTGGGAACCAGCAGCTGAGTCAGGAATAAAGCAGAGGTCTGCAGAATCCCTCCAACTTCACCACAAGTTCACAGGACCATTTGCTCTTCTCTGAACTCAGCCTGTGCCACAGTCTCTGCATCTGCTGCACCTTTGCTTTCTGTGCACCTTCAGCCTGCAAGCAGGCTTTGGCCAACAATAAACAACAACAACAAACCACCTTGGTTATTTGTACTACAGTGGTGCCTAAAAAAATACTAATTATCTGTAACAGAGCAGTGCCTGCAGGCCTCAGGTGAGACTGGCACCCCATTGTGCTAGGTGTTACACAAAACAGATTATAAAAAGATGGTCCCTGCCCTGAAGAGCTTACAGCCTAATTATGCAAGAGGAGTGGGTGGAAACAAGTTCAGAGAGATAGAGTAACTGATTCAGTATCTCCCAAAGCAGAGGTAGCTAACAGTTTCCTGGCCTCTGAACTGGTGCCTAAACCACACAAATTCCCTCAAAACGTGAGGGTCTTCACACTGTCTGTTGGCTTCTTGTCTTGAGGCTCCCAAGTAGTTGACAAAGGTAACAACTTCATAGCTTTGAAACAGCCTTGGAAAGTGCCTCCAGTCCCTATTGCTCACACAGACAGGTCAGGCTCCCAAGCTCCACACTGAAAACTGCTCTGGTGCCAGCAGGAACCATGCCTGCAATCGCCATTTTCAGCAGCAAGTGACCCCTCTGCCTGTTTTTCTCCTTAAGCAAAGGGTCCTTCCATGAAAGAATGATTTTAGCCACTCCCAAAGGCAGAGGATGACATGTTGGACAAAGAGCTCAATCTGGAATGGCAAATCCTGTACGTTAAGGGCTGGCAATGAGCAGATCAAATCATGTGTCAAATAAATCACCCGCTCAGTCCAGAACCATACATGAAAATACAATTAGAGATTAGCCCATAGAGTGCATAACTGGCAATACGTCAGCTACAAATCATTTTAAAAGCACGTAGCTGATCTAGCTTCCTTAATTCCTTGAGTTGTTGATTCCAATTATCAGCAGCCAAGTAGCAAAAGGTTTTTTATCCCAGAAGATTTCTTACTTTTGGATACAATAAAAGTCAATTTATTCGATGATTACTGGGACATGGGCAGTTAATAGGTTGCGTCTGTTCTTTCTCCCCTCAGATACTTCAGGGTAGATCCATTAACACGTTTACAGACCAGACTTAAACAATAATAGAGCTGCTTCTTCTCTGGGGGTAACCAAACCAACCCACTTTTTGTACAGGGCTCTGGGATGTTTTTTACTATTACAGCTCCAGAGGAATTTACATAATTGGTTATGAATAATTCGTAACTTGTCTAAGAGTCTCCATGTAGCTATCTGATTTACTACAGCTTCCCACTCCAGAACCAGTAGAAGATTTTAATACAGTTTTTAATTGCAAGATCGTAATATAAGCATATCAGTGCTGCCTAACGTGGATGGGATGTGAGATGAACTTCTCTCCATAGCCTCTCCCTCTACCAGATACCCAGTTATGGGAGGCCTCATGGCTACTGAGATCACCTGCAAGGCAGGGAGCAAACACCACACTCTTCATACACACCTCTTCACCCTTACTTCATGTGCCTGCCTCCAAATTATTTGCTTTTTGCAGGGAGAAAGCCTCCATCTAGCTTTCTGCTAGAAATATCTGTTTGGTTGGTATCTCTGTGCACCTTTGTCCACTTGTTTAGTGTGTACATCTACAGACTGCAGGAATGTTAAGAGGCAGCACTGCAGGGATAGTTGGATACTCAATGACCACACACAGAGAAAAAAAAAATTACCTTCATTAGGGTTGGGCTGCTGGGGGGAAGTGACACACAATGGTAAAGTTCTGGATTTTAAAAAAACGTATATGCACCCAAATTTCTCAACGGCAAGCACTCCTTCTAAGCACTCTCTTATGGAAATTTGTCATCATTATATTTGGAAATACAATCATTTGATTTTGCATCAGTGCAATTAAGGCTCTTGCCTGCACAAAAGAGGTCGGTGCCAGTGACTGAGATGGTGTCCAGCAGTGCCAGCTTGAACATTGGTGACATAAACTGGAAGAGCCCCAGTACAAAGGAAACTACAGCCTGTGAGTGTGTGCCATGGCTGTCCTGATTCAGCAGTCTGGGCAGACATAAAACCAGAGGGCAGAATCACTCTCCATTACCCCCCGCACCCTCCCAAGGGAAGATAAAAGGGGAATAAGGACAAGAAAGTTGGAAATTAAAAGGGACACAGGCTTACTGGAACAGGAGAAGGGCAGTAACACATGGGTAAGGAACCAATACACACAAACACAACCCGATCTGCTGGCAGGGATGGGAGCTTCAGGGCCCCTGTGGCAGGGCCGACTCAGGAGGGGGCTCCACGGCTCTTCCCTCACCCGATGGATGTGGATTCTGGAGAGCACTGCCGAGCTGATGGGAAAGGAGTGCAGGGAAGCAGCAGCCAAGCAAGAAGCAGGAGCAACAGGGGCCAGGCTGCCTGTCTGCCTGCCTTTTTCTAGAGCATGGGCAGGAAATGGGAGAGAATATTGACCTCTGTGTTCCACCCCTCTGGGATCCCTCAGCACCCCAAAGACACTACTTTTGGTCCTTGTACTGGTACCAAAAGTAATTCTGATCCACTAAAACCATGACACTTGGCCCGAATGATAGGTCCCACCAGAGTGTCACTGTGGGGTTCAGGGATATTCTGCTGGATGTCCCTGTGGATGCTCTGGTGCATTGCTGTTGAGGTTCCCACAGGAGACCTTGACCTGGATTTGGGCAGTTGCCTTTGCCCAGTAACAACTTCTCACAGAACATTTGCAAAGAAATCACCCCTAAGATCCAAAGTCACTGGACACCAATGACTGACTGCCCAGCCTCTGCTTCTGAAGAAAATGGCACCAATAAAAGATTCCACTTTTTCACTCAGCTGGAAGAAAGTACAAAACACAGAACTGCAACAAACTCTCATTTTTTCCCTATATGATGTTTTTGCTTCAGCAAATAGAATTTAGGACTGGGTCACTGAATCAAATCGTTTGCTCCCACAGGAAACCTCTTCATGTAACCATTTAATTATTAATATTTCTGCCCCCCAGTTCAACAAAACCACAGAAGGAATTCTAAATTTGTTTAACTTAAAGCAACAGCTAATTTTCAAATTACTCCAGCTGACATTTTCTAAGACAAAGAATGTGTTTGTGTCCCTTACAAAACTGGTTTTAGTAGATGATGCTGTATCCCTTTCTAGAAATTTCACTATGCAAAGGGTAAATAATTGCTTAAACTCAGTCTTTAGTCAAGAGAGCATAAGCTTTATTCAGCAAGTCCCCAGTGAGACTTAAGCACATGCTTAAATGCTTCCTCTGAACTGGGAATTGAACAACTAACTTGCCTTTGCTATGATAGGTCCTTTACTGCATTTTTATTCTTCAGCTACACTTTCTTTAAAAAAAATTAAACCCATCAAACTACTAAAAGAGCCACCTCACTTCCTTCAAGTTTCTTCCCAGAATTTATAAAAAAGGTGGTTTATTGTCCTGAAACCAAAACCATTACAGCCTGTCAAAACCTCTCTGTAAGGCAGCAGCTAGCTGAATAATACATTTCACATTAAATTACACAACTGTGTCATCGGGCTAACATTAAAGGTAGGTCATTAATAAAAAGAGAAAATAAAGTGGTCCTTAATTATACAAGACATTAAAAGGCTGAGTGGTTTGCTTCTGCAGCACACTCACTTTGTGAGAATAAACGTTTTAAGACCAGTGTGAACTTTTCTCTGTGGAAATTGCAGCCCAAAGATAATCCCTTACAGCCACTAATGCAGTTCATTGCTGTGAGACAGGTCCTCATGCACCTTCTGACTCCTTGCTGCTAGTCCTGTGGCTGAAGCCAGTTTGCAAACCCTCAGCTCACACATGTGGCTTTTGCTTTGCGTTATTTATGGGGCACATTTTCAAAAGATTCAGGTGAAAGCACTCTAATAGCTAAACCCCATTGATTTTCTGTAAAAGTAGGGCATCTTGGTGCTTTTGACAAACATCCGAATATGCTTTGGAAATTGGAGCCTAACAGGATGAAGCCAAAGGAGCATAGAGGGAATCCAGGCACCAGAACCTCAGCATTCAGGGCCAGGAGCAGCTGTAACAAGGTTGGTGGTAGGGAGAGGGGGCACTTGCAAGCACAAGGCTGCTGCTGCCTCAGCAGAGAGAGGCACAATGCCCTGCCTGCTGCTCAGCTCCCAGGTAAATCCACACTTGGGACTCCCCACAGCCTTACTTCAGTGACTGAAATCACATGGGGACAGGGTGGCTGCTGCAAATCTCCATATGTAATGTTTTCTTTACCTTGGAACTGAAAGCAGAAACTCCTTGGAGCCAGAACTCCTCTAGGAAAACTGCAGATTTAAAGCATCTGGGGACTGTCACCGTTTTCGCCTGCACAATACCTTTTCCCAGCAGAAAAGCACTCTTCTTTTTTTTTTTTTTTTTTTTTACTCCTTCCTGGCTCCTCCTTTACCCTCCAGCTTCCAGAAATGCAAAGCTACCATTTTTGAGACTACGAATCCTCTATCACTGCTCCTTGGCTGAGCCAGCCTTGTGGCACAGGACTAGGAGAGGCGCATTTTTTGGTGGCTCACTGGGAACCCCTGGGGTACACCTGCAAGCCTGTCCTAACTAAAGAGTAAATTCTGTAACAGAAGCCCTGACAGGCTCCTGTCCATGGTGTGATGCACAGCAAAGCCATGCATAGCACTCATCAGAGGTGCACTGCCATTCAGTAGCTGTGGGGTGAGAACTAGAAGTGTGCTAAAGTAAAGACTTAGGAAAAGAAGGGTTAAGGGTGCACAGGACTATCAGTGACATGCATGTACTAGGGATAACCCTCCTCTGCCCACAGACCCACGGTTAGGTAGAGTAGCTTTGTGTTAGCCTGGTTTTGAGGACTTGAATCAGGTAGGCTGTGAAGCTTTCCCCTGGGGGAGGTGGAGCCCGAGTTCTACAAGAGAAACAAATTAGAAAGGAAAATTTCCAAGGAAACATGAGAGGCTGCAAAAAGTGTTAGTTTGGGTGGAAAATTATTGCCCTATTTTTCCTGAAAAACTAAATGCCTAAAACGAAAAATTTTTGGCCAAGCCTCTGAGTTTTTCGATATTTGAATTTCTGAATCATTATTTAAAAAAGAAAAAGAAAAAAAAAAGAAAAGAAAAAAAAAGAAGACATTTTCTTGGGAACTGCAGATCAAAAAAAATCCCCCTGAAATTAATTTCCTTTTAGTTTTTATTTAAATTGTATGTTTCATTATGGTACTCATTCTAGGGCTTGTTTTTTTTCTTTTTTTAAAAAAGAAACAAACTATTCAGCATTGCAGTTATACCAAGATTCAGAAGACCTCTCTGTTGTGGATACAGCCTTTCATCAAGTAGACTAAAGTTTTCCACAAAGCTTCAGTGCTGGGGAGCCATCATGTAAGGCTTTGCCTCACGTAGCCAAATTGGCCAGGAATTAGTTTGCAAAGAAAACATCAGAGATTCAACCACATACACGTCCCGAATCATGTCTCTACAATCTAATCAACTGGGTTTCTTTCTGTAAATGCCAATAGAATGTTTGCTGCATATTAAAGGATGCTAATAAAATTTACAGGAGAAAATGAGATTCTTCCCATGGAACACAGTACCTGCCCCCACTTTGCACTTTCCATGTATCAGCAGTGTGGTAGAACAAGATGCACAGGGTATATTGAAATTAGTTTGCAAACCGGAGGGGCGCTTGGATGATTTCCTCGTGCAAAGGCACCCTCTCTCTGTTGCCTAAATCATCCTTGCCAAACATTATTTACCCCTGAAGCTAACAAAAATACTTTGAAGAGCAAGTCTCAGCATACCAAGTGTTAAATATTTCACATATGCAGCGGTAGCCTTCACATTAAAAGATGTCTGCTTTACCTGGGAGTAATTAACACGTTTTGAACTGTCCTGGGGTTAAGGAAAAAAAATTTAAAAAAGAAAAAAAAAGGCATAAAACCAAAACAAAAGAGAAAAAACCCCCTCAACACCAAGTGAAGACCAGATAACTGAAGGCAACCATGAAGGACGTTCATCAGTGCTAACCTGAGAAGTTAAAGGAATGGTTTGGGTAGATGTCCCTCACAGTAAAAGTCTTGGCTTCACTCTATTATGTATCAGCTTGGCTGAAATCAGAAATAGTTACTCCTGGGTAAAGAATAAAAGAATAAAAGGAAGGCACTTAAATTGGGCAGTCCCCACCACCCCCACATAAAAGACAGCAAGAGGCACAGACCCTGAAATGGCCAGCTGGGATAAGCAGGACCGGCCACCATGGGACATGGCAGAGTTAACACCTTCATACACTCTTTCTGAGTGGCACAGCCATGAAAAGGAGCTTGTGCCAACCCAGCTCACATACTCAGTTCTCTCCCCTGCCTGCCTCCCTCGGCAACATGCCTCTTGTACCTTGGGAGCAATCAGCCAGGTGAAAGGAGCACATTTTTTCAGGACTCCTATGCTAGAATACCAATACTGTGTTCTGGCTGCCATTCAGATCAACTTCCTTTCCACCTCTCACCCCCAGCCTTTGCAACACTGTGGAATGATTCACTTGGAGGCAGTGCTGTATTGCCACTATTATTAACCACTTATTTCTGGCTGTCCGTGGAGTGCTTCAGAATTACTGCAAGTACACCCACATACTTCTGCAGGAGACACCGTTACTAAGAGCCACATGGACTGGATGGGAGAGCAGAGGGCTGGGGACTGTGGCAATTACTCAGAATAACAGGCTCTGAGCCTCAGGCTTTCAAGTGGAGCAACTTTGCATTAGCACAGCATTTTCCATCATGGCTGAGAAGGAAATCGGTTGGGAAACCAAACTGAGGTCCTGCCTGTTCAACCCAAACATGGCTCCTGGGGCAGGATTTCCAACAGGTACATGGGGATCTCCTGGAGTCTCCCATGTCACTGGCTCTGCAGAGCAGCTTTGGAGCCCACAGTGGTGCTGGGCGATGGCTGGAGCCCTGGTAAGGAGCAGATGATCAATGGAGCAGCACTCCTGTCTGTGTTGCTGCCAGGCAATTACTGGAGCTGCACTCAGCAGCATTACTGCAAGCTGCTCTCTGGAGCAGCACTGGCATTTGTATTGCTGCTGCTGCATCGGGGAAGTGGCAGTGGAGTCTGTCTCCCTGACAGCTGATCAATGAGGAGGAATATAATAATCATAATGTGGTGTTTTACAGGATATGGGCCTTTAACCCAAGGACCTCGAATTCCTTTTCAAACATTCATTAAGCCACAAATTCTACATATGTGGAGATGATCACAAACATCCAGATTACCAAGGTACTGCAACTCATCTGTGTTCTTGTATAGTAGGGTGATCTGAGATGCTATGGACAATTTGAGTGTCCTGGTTTAATTCCCAGTGATACTAAGGGCAGGTTGAATAGGTTCTCAGTACAGAAAGGCTAATGTAGGATGGGTTCAGCAAAAGCTTTCCAGAAAACTCAGCAGGAAATGTCAAAATGAAAGCTAAGAACATGCTGACAATAAAAACACACCTGACACCAGGCTTGCAGGCCACTGTTCTTAAATCCTGAGAAGTCAGCAATGGCATTCAGCACAGAACAGAAGAGTGGAATGCCTTGGTGAAAGCAAGCACCACGAATGCCTCAGAGGGGCCATGGCCTCACCTTCTCCCTGTTCCCTCACCACAGAAGTATCCTCCAACTGCAAAAGTGGAACAAAATTTCAGTGTATATGCTTCCCATCTATCTATGCACTATCAAATCCCACCCATGGATTCATGATCAGCCTCAGCACACCAAGATGGTGGTGCACCCTGCAAATGTTTCAGGGTGCTTTTTCAGTGAGTCTGTTGAAGAGCTTGGCTAAGGCATAATTTTCCTAAACTTCCAATGCAGTATCACTGTGCCTAAGCTAGCTGCTCAGCTCAACAATTTTTGTTTCAAAGTTACAGAGGCCAAGCCTAGCTAATCTTTCTTTGTAATTCATTCCCCAAATCCCTGAATAACTTTGGTTGCCCTACACTGCCCCTTCTGCATTCTCAAATGTGTGGCACGCTTCCCATAATAAGGTAACTAAAACCACACACAATAGCCTACGTGTTTTATTTCACGTTCCCCACTGATTAATGCTGAATGCCTCCATACAGTATATCCACACGCTTTACACTTAATGTTTCAATATATATATATAGTGCAACAACCTCCTTGCTTTTACTTTACAGCTGCCAATTTGTGCAGATGGCTGTAGTGTATTAGTCACCACCAACACTCCCCTCCTCCTCCTCCCGAGAGTCTTGTTCTCAGTCAGTGTTTCACATGGCATTTCCTTTCAAGGTATCAATGGCTATTTTTGGCCTGAGAGTTCCTGGTATATTAAATGCAATGAGCCACATCCTCAGCTGGTGTAAATCTGCACAGCCCTAATTCGGTCAGTGGAGCTGTGCCAATTCACATGAGTGGAAGGAGTCCCATAAATCAGCTATCAGACTGATACAGTAAGGCAGAATATTTAAACTGCTTCTGCTTTGTTTTTTTTTATTTACAGACAACCCACATCACCTAAGGATGATGGCTCTGCACCACAAAGCCCACAAAGTACAAGCTGACTGGGAATGAGGACAGACACTGACAGGTCAGCTCAATTCACCAGCACTGTCAAGAACTACTCTGATATTAGTAAAAGAAAAACTCCAGTCTCCTTTTGCCTAGACAGCAAAGTCCATTTTTATGTACAAAGAAAAGAAAAAAAAAAAAAAAAAAAAAAAAAAAAGTGTAGCTAAAATTGACCCTTGCCACACCTCCCCATCCTGAACTGTTTCCTGGCTGTGACATCCTCTATTTTCTGTCCAAAAGCCAATTTTTAACCAGTCTCTACTCAGGCTTTTCAAAGCAGTCTGTTTCATACAAAGTCTTCCCAAAAGCTTGATAATCTGGCTGCAGTCTAAAGACACTGGAAGGGAGTTAGGCACAAGGGAAAAAACCCAACCCATTATATTCTTGCCTCAGTTCCTTAATGTTTTGAGGTGAATGATTTAGGCTGTAAGAAAAACCCCCCTGACAACAAGATCTATTAGTGTATGGAATAATCATCCAAGGGAAGTGATGGAAACATTGCTGCTTGGCACACAGCTAGTGTTTGTCCAGACTAGTTTTTAAATATACAATCCTCAGTTGGCAGAGGAAAAGTCTAGTCGAGGTAGTTGCTCTTATCTATCTCCATATTCCAGGATAAATCAGGTCATCTCCTTTGTTCTAGTCTAAAAATTGAGGAATGCACTTAAAACAATTCATGCAGTTTTAATCAGCTATGATCTCCCTTTTATGATCCACATGGGTTGTATCTTATTAAATTAGATATATCTAGCTGTTTCTTTTTAATCATCAGGTTTTTCTAATATAAGGCAGCAGCACTGTCTAGCACCACTGGCACGAACCAGGGCTGTGAACACCTTCAGGTTTCTGTTGGGTATGCCCTAGGCTCCCAGGCAAGTAAATAAACCCCTCACTTATATAAAATAAAATCACTCCCTAATTTGTTTTTGTCATTCAGAGAGCCTGGGACTGATTTGCAGAGGTCATGAGTGTTCATGGCTCTGGTCAAAGTCACAACTTGAAGGAAGCTGGCATAAGTTTATGACAGAGAAGGGAGTAAAAGGCATTTAGATACCATGGCAGTTTGTGGGGTATAAAAACATGGAAAAAAGCTCCACACTGCAGAGTGAATTAAGACTGAAAAGCACCATACCCTGAAACAGCAATTGGGGATTTCACTCTCAGTGTTATTTTGCAAGTGTGTAAACAATTGCAAAAATGCTCAAAACTGGAAAGCAAGACCAAGCCCTCTCACTGATATCTAGAGATATCTAGCTAAATCTAGACATTTTGCTTTCAGAAAGACTGGCAACACCACCTCCAAAAAAATAAAGATAAAAAGGGACATATGAGACCAGCAAATTCCTCTCTGCTGGAATGTGAGGTCTTCCTTCTGGTGCTCCCAGTCCAGCATCCCTCCCTCAGCTGGGGGATCACACATGAAGTCAGTCAAAACAATGAGCAGAGGCCCTTTCAGTGTTGTTGGTGCATCAGCTGGCTGGATATAACACAGAAGCAGCACGGGAAACTGGCAGATTTCTGCTCTTTCCCCTCCTAAGGACTTTGCTTGTGATCCTAGGCACAACAACTGACTGTGATAAAAAAAAAAAAAAAGCTGATGCATGTGTAGATATGATTTTGTTCTGTACAGCGACCAGCACTGCAAGGCCTTGATACTGAACAAGGCCTCTCTGGAAGGATTGTTACCTGCCACCCTTCAGCACAAAGAAACCTCAATACAGTAGATAACTCATTTGGCTGCCCTTAAAAAATTCTTCCTTTACAGAGGAAACTTCAGGTAGGAGGTTCTATGCTATTTTATCCATTTCTTATACTCTTTGAATTATTCTTTAATTCACTTGAAGGAACTTTTTTAATGACACAAAATTGTTTGAGAAGCAATAAATATACAGTCAGATGAATGTAAAACGTTACAAATAGGATACAGAGCAGCCACTCCAGCAACGATAAATTTAGTAGAATTTTTCTTTCTGAGGCCTCCATATCAGATCTTACCTCCTGCAGAAGAGTTTTCTTTCTCTCAACTCCCAGACACTCATCTATTGTCTTGAAAATGAAAAGTCTGACAGCAGACCAGAACATCCTTTTAAGAACATGTCTGTTGCTAGAAAGTCAGCTGTGGTATTGCTGAGGATTTCAACCACTGTTACTTAGTTCGAAGTCTACACTGGTACTTGGTATGTTGTACAAAACAGGGTAACTGTGCTGAATTCAGTTGAATTGTGACTGAAGAGGGTAGAGTAGGTCAGAATACAGGCAAGATGCAATGGATTAATAGGGGGTGCAGACAGATTTGGGGGCACTGAACAGTTTTATCAAGCAGGAGTGGAGAATCAAAAATAATCCTTGTTTTCTTGAATAGCTACTTTGTAATCTACTCCTAATATAGGTATGGGTTTGTGAGATTCTTAGAAATATGGGGCAACGGGATTTCATCAATTATATTAAAGCCTGTGAACATCTTTTGTTTATTTTCAGACCTACTCAGCATCTGCCTCTTGTGCAAAACAGCTTAATCCCTACCTTGACGTTCAAAAGGACAAACCTACTAGTCTCACCACTGAAGAGGCACTTACTGGTGTTTGCAAGTGTTGTCTATTCACGTTTTTGTGTCTGGAGCACTACTGCATTTAACAAAGAAGTTTTACCCCTAAAGGTATACATATGGATCTTAAAGTTCTCTGAAAAGCCAAAGCTATTGGGGGCTTCCTGAACTACTTGTTATCGTTTTGAAGCATCTGGCTCGTGGTCAGCTGTTTCATGTTACTAACTTCTACATTTGTTTCTGAAGAAATTAGCACAGCTTCCTTCAGTGCTACATACTGCAGTGGTTTTGGTTTTGATTGTAACATCTCGTTGTTCATCTTGAAATCAAAGTCATTTATGGAAGCTGCAGAATTTTAATGTTCCTCAGACTCAAAAGCATTTGTTTAACCACCACCAGACAAGGAGATGAATAAGACAGACTGTCTGTTCTTGATTTAGTGGGACCAGATTTTTAGAGGAGCTCAGCAACCAGTGCATATCTTCAATACATGGACTTCTATGGACATCCTGGGTATTTATTACAGTGCTTAAATGAGAACAACTCTCATGAAAACCATGAACTGGACAGTTCATACACACTATACATTCCTATACTTCCATCTGAAGAAGGGGATTTATTCATAATTTCAACCTGCAATTTAAAAGCAGCTTTTGATTCTTATTATTTCTGCATCTGTTTTATTGTTCACCCAAAAGGCCTGTCTACATGATTGTTGAGCTTTGAGCTGTATTTAAAAATCACTGCCTAGTACAAAATGATATGCAGGACAAAACAAAGAGACAGTATCTTCTTAGGTTACTTTTGTTTAAGCTCTACACAGAGAACAGAATAGATTAAAGCAGTGGGAAAATAAGTGATCGGGTCTTGTGATGTGGCATAAGGTGCTCCTTCCAGCCAACCGCACTTCATTTTTCTCTACTGATGCTTCCAAGTGGTTTTCTAGGATACCCCTGAGCAGAACTCATTGTAATAACTGGAGGAAATAAATTAATGGAGAATTACCGCAAGGTTCATCTAAGAGAAGTTTTGATAAACAACACTTCCAGGCTGAGATATTCAGTGCAGCCTGAGGAATGTGGACTTTCCCACTCCTGTTGAACTGAATGGGTATCTCTACCTCTAAGTCAAGCTGGGAAGTGGCTGCCACAACCACTAAAAGCAATTCTGCATTTCAGGTGCAATCAGAGATCAAGAAGCACCCTTAAACTGAAAAATGGTGAAGAAAAAAAAAAAAAGTGAAACAAAAAGCATTTGACCTATCCAGCTGGCATCATCACCAGACTTAGTCTCAGCAAGCAAATTCTCAGGTGAGTTGCAATCTCTGTGCTCCCAGTCTCAGCTGAGGAAATTGCACGACCTCCAGGTGGAGAAGAGGAGACCAAAAAATCACAGCCCAAATGCCATTACAGACACAGAGAGATGTCCCATACATGTGCAAGCCAGAACAGAAGCTTATAAAAGTTCAAGTAAATGAAATATTATCATATTGCTTCTGTCTACATTCTCCCTAGGGAAAGTCCCCCCTTGGCCAAGGGATGGATCACTCTTCAGCATTAAGCCCTTTCCAGACCAAGATTTAGGCCAACCTTCAATGGTGCATGGGCTTTAGGCTGGCTGTCTGGCTTTATGGACAAAATGTTTTCCACTTTAAACACTTCTGAAACCACCACTGACACCCATGCAGTCACAGATACATTAGGTGCTTCTGTATCTTTAAAAAGCAGCACACACATGCCTGGCACTCTGAACCCAGATTCTACCTCATTTGTACCCACGGGATGCTGGTGAAGTCATCATGATTGCACAGGATAAATGAAGGTTGAAGTTGGCCTGTTTAAATTGGGATTTTTTTTTTAAACCTGTATATTCTTCCCGTTGCTAAATCTTTTACAGAGGCTACTAAGGCAGAGAGCTGCTGAGCTAATCCTCTTTGACTCCCTGCCATCCTGGCAGGTACAGCAAAGCCTAAGGTAAAGTGGAGCATCAAAAGGAAAATTAATGTCTTCTAACAGCAATTAGAGGAAATTATTTAGATATAAATCTTGTTTTATATCTTCTCATACTTGTTTTTCAATCTTTCTCCTTTGATTTTTTTTTCCTTTCAGGCTTTTCAGAAAGAAACATTTAAAATCCCTCCTGTAAACCAGTGGCATAATTAGCTGCATGTTACACCTGGTATTTTACTCTTCTACAGAGTAATTCCTTTGAGCTTTCTTTTTTACTAAGCCCCGAGGTCTCCTGAAACTGAATCTACTTGTTCTCTCATCTGCTGGCTGACAGGAGCTTAAGGGGAACCAAAACCCAGGCAGGGATTGTGGGGGTGCCCTCCTGCTACCCCCCAAACCCCTCCAGTCCCTGCAGTGGATGCCTGGTGGTGCTAGGCACACCCAGGGCCTCTGATGGCAGGCGAATGCCTCTCCTGCACTTGCCCTGTGCATGAAGCAATGCATGTAACCTAATTGTACTCTGATACCATCAAAAAAAGCCTCTCTGATCCAGCACCTGGAAAGCTGCCATCCTATCTGGGGTCCAATCTGACAAGCTTGTCGATTGATCATATCATTATCTGGCAGTGTAGGTGTATTATCTAACACCAGCCAAATTCCTTCAAGTTGCTTCTTCTCTTTTCCAGAGAGGATGCAAGGCTCCAGCAGGCTCCTGCCCCCTGCAGTACACGACTGATGGCTCTAGCAGCATCTTTTACAAAATGCAGAATGGCTTCTGTTCACCCAAGGGAGCCTATGCTTTTGCTTCCCCAACAGAGGAGAGTTACTTTGCCCATGGTGTTATCATAGAAAACTTTCCAAAAACAAGAAAGAAAAAGTTAGCTTTTGTCAGTGGCACAGTGCAGCAATCTGCATTTCCAGAGATAGACAGGCATGGTTAAACTCCTAACCCTGCCAGTTCCATTGTGTCCTCTGAGCTGAACTCGTGCAGAAAGTGGCACTAGAACTTTCAGACTCCCTTTCCACCTCCTGGTTACAACTAATGTGATGACTTGCTGGTAAAAATCTCAATCGTTGCACTTCTGCAAGCTTGATCTCTACGTGCACCCCTTCCCCTGACCTAGGCAAAAGGATGTGCCTTCTGGAAATATAGCCCTGTTACTGCTCACAAAGTACACCACCTCACTTCTGCACTTCCTTCATGCAGCACCAAGCTTCTTAAACACTTCTCAATTTTGGGACATTTTCCTCTGACCAGGAACACCCAGCTGGTGCTTGTTTTGAGAAGACTGAATTTGTCTGAAGCTGAACAACTACACCTAAACTGACCAAGACTAGAACACTGAAGGTACCCATGTTATCCTGGGAACAAGGTTCACAGAGGCTGCAGACCCTAGCAGGCAGCCCTCCATTCTGAGCATCTCATCCCAAGAAGATGAGTAGTGCACAAGGGGGTCCAAAGTCTCAGACAGCCATTTCTCAGAGAAAAAAACCAAACATGGCAGTTGACCATGCTGCAGAACTTTGCAGACACTGCTTTTCATTAAGCTCACAGTGAAGCCATTTGGTTTCTGACATATCCCCCTACATCTAATCAGTCCCAAAGGAATAAAAATTACATAGGTGGATGTTTTTCGTAACATCCATCCATGTTTTTCCTCCTTTTGTATCTTCAGAGTTAAAGAAAGGACCTCGCAGGGGCAGGAGATGGTATCCTCATTTTAGCACCACCAATTCAGGTCAGCATTTCATCTGGCCACCTCGTGGCACTTCCCGGGGTCCTATTTCAAAGTAAGCTATCCAAGGTAATTTATTTGGTTTTTATGCTTTATTTTATCCACATAAATCATGAAACAAAGTCCACAGGGAACAGGCACTCTATACTTATCATAATATGTAACTTAGTTCCCCGGAGACTGAGTATGTACAGAACAGCTAATAAATGGTTCAAAAAACCCTGGGTCATTAAATCTTGTTTTATATCTTCTTGTTTCCATCAAAGTATGCAGGAGTGGAAATTCTCTTTCTAAGACAGGCTCCTACTTTTCAGCCAACTGGGAATAGAGCCAGCTGAAAAGAGAGAACCCCACATACAGCACTGACAGCTGTGCACAAAATTCATGAGCTCAAGAGACAGACTGCTGCAGAGACAGGTGTCCGAGATCTAAGTTTAGCTTGAAAGATTAAAACAGCATCTACAAAGAATGCATTTATTCTAATCCTCTCTGTGCTAGAAACTACACATGCATCACTGATGTACGCATCCTGGAAACATTTGAGATATGTCTTTCTTCTGTAGGATTTTCATCTCATTGTGTCCAGGGATAAAATAGGCTAGTGTTAAGACCACAGAAATGCACAAACCCAGCAGAGAGAGATGTTCCTGCTGTCTGAGGAAGTGTTGCAAGTGGTCAGGATCTATGGTTACAGAAGAGGTAGGATTCAGGCTTGTGTGGTGGCAAGGACAGCTGCCCACCCTGGCAGCAAGCAACCCCACCCCAGATGTTCTCAACAGAAGGAGGATGTCTCATGTAAATAAGATCTTAAAGCAGCACTGCTCTAAATATACATTAAATGGAAGCACATAGCCACTATTCTCAGAAGAGCCAAATGTACAGAAGGACTCAGTCTTTGTACCTCCCCACTGTCGCTACCGGTTGGAGAGAAATCTCCCTTCATTGGCCTAACTGGGTGAAGAACCCATTTCCTTGTAACAAGCCATAGATACTGCAGAGCAAATTTTGATGCCTTAAGCCTGTAGTCTCTAAATTAGAGACAGTCTGGGAAGGCAGGAGACCCAGTTTTCAGATTCACAGGGAACAAAGGATGAATCACTCACTCATTTAGTATCATGTGATATAGTGCAGTTGCATATATAATTGTCTATCAATAGAGGCAGAAATTATCATATGTTAATACAAAGAGAATTTGATAATCTGGAGGACATCAAAGTGATGAAGTCAACAACAAGACAGGCTTAATAAGCCACTTCTTTCACTCAATAGAGCAAGGGGCATGTTTCCACCTTTGGAAAGCTACAGAGCAAAACTCCTGGGTTGATAATAAAAGATTAAAGATTCTCTCCCCTCTGTGATACAGAACATAGTGAACCATAATGGCAGAATTTTTAGAAAATTTCTCACTCCAGAGGAAACAAGAATAACAGAGGGCAAGGTGTTTTTAAAGGGCAAAGCGATTACTGAACCACAGAGTTTATATATCTAATTTCCACAGATTCAAGAAAATTCCCTCGTCTTGTTTAGGAAATGGAATTTCAGAGTCATGAAAATTTGCAAATACTTGTTTCATTCAGCACTTTCACAGCGAGAAAATGTATCATTGCTAAGATCTCACGGCAAAGCTGCTCCTAAGGCTATCACAGAGATTACTCAGTTGGCGCCAACTGGCGCAAAATTATAATACATGGCTGGAGCTGCCATGCAATTCTTGCAAGCAGAAGTAATCTCTATCCTTGCATCATCAGCTCTACCAAGCAGGAGGTCATGTGATGGGTGCTCCAGACAATGTGGGGGAGGACAGAAGCAGGAAGGATGTTTTTAATTTATGTATTTAACATATCTGTAATGGGCACCTGAGAACTGAAGCTGCAGAGTAACTTTTCTGCAGCCTCTGGGAAAATTTCTTTGGGGAATAGGCTGGACAGAGAAGGGATGCAGAGGAGAGGAACACTGCAGCCAATAGATAAACCTATCTATGGGTGCTCACAACCCCACACAACCGCTGCATTTATAATTTTGAAAATCCCCACAGCATGCAGAAACAGCTCTTTTTCCTGGGGAAAAACTCCCACACATCCACTTTACCCCTCACTCAAGATTTGCTCATGTTTTGGTGTGTTCACATGCTACTCCAGCATCCCAAACTCCTAGAAATAGTAACGAGCATTGCTCCTGCAAACCCCCTGTGCGGTAGGGAAACACTGGCTGTCCCTCTGCTGCTGTGTAGAGGAGGACATAAGGTGCACAGACTGAGCATCTTGCCTTAGACTTCCCCAGTATGAGTGTGGCAGACTTCCAGCATGCAGTGCTTTCACCGCAGGATCAGCTTTCCATGCTGAAGAATGGCTTGGAGGGGTAGCAGTGGGGAACTCCATGGGCTGCACGTCAGAGCCTCATCCTCAGGCTTTGCCGCAAGCAGATGGCAAACTGACTCCCGGTTAGCAACTCATCACAAAATGAAAAACATCTTCCCCTTCCCTTCTCACACAGGGCAGCCTCATGTGTGAACTGTTCAGCTTTGTTTACAGGATCCTTGGGGTAGGGCCTTTGGTTTTTTGCAGATTCTTGCCCTCATACAACAGCAAACACCAAGAAAAAAAAGAATCGTAATGATTTAAAAAAAAAAAAAAAAATCATCTGTCCAACACTGAAATTCATGAACTTCGCTCTGGGTTCTTACACCCCAAGTGTTTTGGTTTTGCTGATTTTCCTTGGTAATTCACAGCTGCTTCTATGCTCCCCATGGCTTGCCCCTGGGATCCCAGGCACTCAGCCTCACCACAGCTTCAGGACATAACAGACTCCAGAGGGATCCCATGGCTCAGAGCAGTAAGACCTTCCAAGAAGTGGTTTCCTCAGAAGTGCAAGATTAAAACTTAAGGGGAGGAGCACTAACACTTATTTGAACAGGAGAAAACCAGTCTCTGTAGCAAATCTAACAACTTTGTCCCAGAGTTAAACCCTGAGAGTTGCTCCACATCAATAGCAAATGGTTGTTTCTTCCTTCCAGGGTTGGGGACACCATTACCATCATCCTGCTCCACCCATCCCATGTCAACACAGGAAACACAGACCCAATCCAGCCACCAGACTCATTCTTTTCTCCTCCTACTCAGTAGCATATTACAAGGCCACTAAATTAAAAGGAATGTTCTTTAATTCTTCAGCTTTCAACCCTTCCCTTCCCAAGCATTGCTTCTTTATAGATTTCAAAGCAGCTTGACAGTATGCAATTCTTTTGGTGTATGTGTGGGTTTTGGAGCAATATTTGACAACTAAATTAAATGTATGTGTAAAATATACACACAGGTATCTAGATATCAGGTGAGGTGTTATTATATAAAGGCAAGAACAAAGACCCTTTGTATTATGCTACACAAAACCAGGCTACAGATTTTTGCACAGGTATGCTGGTTATAAGTGAACTAAGAGCTCAGGCATTTTTTGCAGCATTATTCGTGACTTTCATATGAAGCCATCTGAATTCTTCTAAATTCCATTTTATGTTACCCGTAAGATTTTTAATCCAGGCCGTTTATGAGGCCTTAGTGGAAGAGGTCTGCACTTATGTTGTGGGGAAGGGGAAGCCTCTGCAATATGGCCACAGAGTGGTGTGGTGCAGGCCTGCTCCATTATGCTAAGCAGCCAGCCGTGAGCGTATGTTCTGCGTAGGAGATCACCACTGCTTCAGACAAAGCCCAATGTAGTGTTAGCTCAGTGTCCTCATTGTTTCTCTATGTTCCTTGCAAGTAAGAAGTAGCTCCCTGGCCAGAGGCCAGTGCTCTTCAAACCCTATCTGCAAA
Organism: Florisuga fusca; assembly: GCA_038090715.1. NCBI lineage: Eukaryota > Metazoa > Chordata > Aves > Apodiformes > Trochilidae > Florisuga > Florisuga fusca. Next base: position 942,173 of record JAAWXA010000036.1, read on the forward strand.
TGGCCTAATCAGAGCTGTGATCTGTTCTTTATACTCCATTTGTTGAGTCACATCAATTTGTTGAGTTTCTTCTCCAATTCCAAATACAGGCAAGTTCCATTTTTCTAAACATATTAACTCTCTTCAAGCTATTTTCTTGTGTAAACAGAAAGACAAGTGACCAGGCATTGCAGTCAAGAAACCCATGTTCATGTGGCCTAAATTCTTCTTACAGCTTCATCAGTTCTGTTACACTAGTTTTACATAACTTTGATTTCTTGATACCATTTGGACAACCATGCTGTGCCCTTTTCCCCAAACAACTCCAGTTTTGCTTCAGTTAGAAAATAAAACGATGCACTATACATAAGGGGAAGATGTTCTTCAATTAAGTAGGAAAACTTGCACCTTTTCAGCCATGCTCCAACACCTACCCAATATGCAGAAGCCAAAGGGATTATTAAGGTTGCCAAAGCCACAATTTACCAGTGGTCCCAACCACAGTCCTGGGACCTTTGCTCAATTAGACATCTTCCCACCACTGCCAGTCCTTCAACCCTGTGCTCTTGTGAACCACGTCTGGAACCAGGACAGGCTCAGGGCACAGAAGCCAACCCACAACAATCCCACCATTCCGACTTCTCACCACTCCTCCCCAGCTCTGTTTCTTTCTGCTGCCCACAGAGAAAGGCAAGCTGGCCTCAAAACAATCCCTGGGAGGGCCCAGCTTGCAAATTAAGAGGGCAATATAATTGGCTTTACAGCAGTCTGCCAGAAACAGCACAGAGATTGGTTAAGGTAACTTCAAGGTCTACATCAAGTACTGCTGTAGACATACCTCTTCTCTTGCATTTTCTGCCAGTACCTTCTCTCAGCCTCTCCCCATCACTTCTGTGAAGTACAGTCATCATCTTGATCACCATTGTCCACCTCAGAACTGTCTCGTTTTGGATAGAGCTGTGTACACTGTTTGTGAAGCAAACCATAAAACAGGATTATTCATAGGCTGCTGCTTCACAGGATGCTTTCCATGCCACCATGCATGGATTGTACAAAGGTAAAGATTTTCAGCTTTCTTCCCTCTGTACAGTAAAAATTTAGGGCCAATATTTGTTCCTTTTTGTGTTACAAGATCACAACCAAGCTGCCAATCATCTGGCCAAGAGGGTTATGCAAGAGTCAGGTTTACAGTAAAGTTGTACAAATTTTATAGCACCACAAACACTTTAACTGCCATGATGCTTAAAACTCAAGAGCATTTGGAGAACAAGGAGAGTTATTCAAGCTCCACACCATCTTGGCTGCATGTTTTCCAGGTGTATGATTTCACCACATGGAAAAACACAGCCATTGCCAAAGTGAACTCATAAAAACCTTTGATGAGTAAAGTTTGGATAAGCACAAATCATTTGAACCGACAGTTGGTCCAATTCTCAAAGGGGTTTGGCAGACATAATATAATTCGTGGTTTCACACACAGGCCATTTTTCCCCTCCCTCCCTCCTCCCCCCAGTCTTCACAAATTCGGAAGATGTTGTTCTAGAAGGTGCACTGGGTTGGGCTTGCTATGTTTTTCTTTTCCCCCGAAGGGTTAGGCACCACACTATTGCAACTTAAAGCCATTTGGGGCTGTGAGTAAGCTAGCAAACAGGTTTTCCAGAGCTGTGTTTAGATAGTTGCAGGATCTGCCTAATAGACATTAAAAAAAAAACTCTAGGTCTCTCACCACCCATTTGCTAGCAGGCAGGTAATATAAGGCAAACTCTTTAACAATCTCTTCCTCTGACACATTTGGACATGTTATTTCAAGATGTGTGGCGTCGTTTAAGGCTGTGCCATGAGATAACACAGTATTTACATCTCTGGCCTGGGAGCAATATTGCTACAGCTTTTAGACATTATTGACATAATATTTTCTTTGATAAACAATCTATCAGGAAATTGTCAAATTCATAACTGAGGTAATGCCAGGGACTAAGTAATCCTATACAGTCCGGGAGGCAAGAAGAAATAACATCAGAGAGCATAAATACAGGGAAGATGACTCTTTTTCCAAACTGCTTTTGTTAAGCCCTGCTATGGAGAAAAGCATTCATTTACATCTCACATGGTGTCTCTGTCCAAATGGGTAAGTGGGACAGACGGTGGAGGTCTTCCTGATTAACCTCTCTGTAAGCAAGTGCAAAGCCTATGAGTGACTCTCTTTAAATAGAAAATCTCAAATTTACCAGTAATTAGTAAGTTTAGATACTTGGATGTGTTTGGTCTTTAGGAATTCTACATTTTGCACTCCACAAGTCAAATGAGGAACAGGTAGAAATTAGACATTTAATTTCTGTAGCATGAATTACAGTTCTCAGTAGACTTTATGCACTTCAACACATCACTATGCCATCTTACACCTATGTGAATGGACATACAGCAAATAAGTAGAGGCTTTTCCCCATTTTTCATGACTTTTTCTACAGTTCAAAATAATTTGTAAACTGATGCTTGCCATTTAGGACTTCCTAATATACACACCAAATGTAAAATATTCAGATGGCCTAAAAAAGAAATGTTGAATGGTTGCATGAGGTGCCTCTTTCCCTTGCTCAGACGTATAAAAGAGAATAAGCTGAAAGAACACAGCACAGGTTTTTGAAATTCACTCTCCATGCAAACTTTGCTGTATTTCCTTATAAGCTTTTCCAATTAATGCTCCTGAAAATTCACGCCTGCAAATTCACATCAGGGTAAGCACATGCAAAGCAAGAAGCAAACTGAACACCTTTTTGCCTGCTTTTTTAATATTTTTAGTATGTGCACCATTTGTCATAATCCTCCCCTTCTTTAGCCTCATAGATAAATCACATTTTCTCCTACAGGAACTGCATGAATGTGACAGATCTTTCCCTCATGCAAGTCATAAGCAAAAAAGGAAACAGAAGTATGCACAGCAATCTCAAACCATCACCATCTTCTCACAGTGAGGTCCTGTTTTCCAAAGCAACCATAAAAATAAGGGTGCTGCAACTGCCCTTCTCACTCAAAGCATCCATATGTTGTGTGGGCAGCTCAAGGCTTCAAGTTGAACATGCTTGGTAACCCTGGTGCCACAGCTGGTGAGGCTGCACATGGGGTGGGCCTTCCCCTCCTTTCCATAGGACTTCATGCTGATATCCTCCCCTTGACTTCAGTCAAGCCCCTGAGTGAACATGCTTCCACGTTTAGTTTCTTGGGTTCTTTTTTTAAGTGATCAAGCTCACACAAGCCTAACAATTCCCTTCAGTTTTACAAGCATATTCATGTTTGCTGTCAAACGCATGAGTTAGTTTTCTGCAGGCTATTGCAAGAGAGCAACCATTAATTACTGCAACAGCACAAAATGCCTTTTTATTTAGAAATGTATTTCAAAATGTTTTCAGTGATCATACCATCACTCTCCCAAAATAGGTAGTCACTGGTAAACAGTTTCTCTACTCTGAATTTGTAGAAGGTTGGTGTATTTTGATTTCCTGCAGAGTATTTCCTCTGCCCTTCCCTTTCCCTTCTGTGTGAACCAATTTTTACCTTTTTTTAAATTTTATTTTATTATTTATGCACTGCCTTGAGGGGCTTAATGGAAGATTTCCAAACACAAGGAAGTGTCTTAAAGGATAACAGAAATGCACATTTACTCATTACTGAGGCTTTACAATACAATTTGTTTCAGTGAAGAGAAGCTCAAAAATATGGCTTCTACTGAGAGCCCTCAGGAAAGGTGCTTCCCATCGTGTACTCATGATGGCACCAGAGCTGACTGTTCAGACGTTTACTTTGCAGTCAAATACCTCACAACTGCAGCTTTTGGGAAAGTCTTGGCATTATTACATGCTACTTAGCACGATGCACACTTTTATTCATCTAACTTTTCTTTAGGTTTTAGAATGGAGTTCTGAACTTCCAAACAGAAGTTCTACCTCTCTCAGAAACACCAACCTTCCAGCTTTCTAACAAAAGAAAAAAGTTCAGAAACAGAAATGCAAGTTTCAGTTCACTAGTTTCCTTTATGAAAGGAAATTGATCTATATTATTATATGTATTTTTTATGTATTGACAGTTACATTCAAATATTACATATCAATGTAATACAGATTTAATACAAAATTTTAATATGTATTGGGTAAAAATTCTACTGTCTCCCTATAAGTTATACTTTCCAATCAGTCCCATATTTTACACTCACACCAGCTACATTGGTGAGGACTATAAATAGGCCTTTTCCCACCATGGTAGATAATTACAGGCTCAATTCTTGAGTGACACTAGATTCCACAGATTTAGAAACTACATAAAATGATATTTCTTTAATGAGCTATTAACCAAGCACCAGAGAGTAAACATTTAAACATCTAAGACCAGATCTCCCTTTAGAAAATTGTTTCCACTGACAATTAGTGGACATCAATTAAAGAAAACTTCATCTTTTCATCCCTGATTATACATACACAGGCAATAAGGGACCCTTTATTTTGGGGGTTTCTTT